>JADDOH010005725.1:0-25073 GCA_016648135.1 Agrypnia vestita | reverse complement strand
AAGTCAGTGAAACTCAGTTCATTTCAAATTAAATTAAAAAACATATAAACCGATCAAATAAAAATGAAGTCAGGAAGTAGTGATGGTCAAACCGTTATTTTAACTGGTTATTCATGGTATTGAGATTTGTATCCGAGCGTACTGATGATTGGTAACTGACACAAACCACCAAAATATATATACATGAACTAACATAAATTTCTTGATTCACGGTCTGGTTTCATGGCTCGTTCCACTATGTTTGACTTGTTTAAAAAATTATTAAAAGCTTGTAAATTTTGAAAAAATTATGAAAAGGTCAAACTAAATAAGTTGTGCTTTATTACAAAAAGATGTCTATTGTAAAAAATATGTTTTGTTTACCAAGGGGATTTAATTACACAAGAATAAATAGTTTAATTGCATTATAAATGCATCTTAGAGGAGGGGCTTAGTTCATCTCTGTACAATTTTATACTCTGTGGTAACTGAAATATAACTGTTATCTAGTACCGATGATTGCCTGTTGAATTGCAAAAAAAATCAGTTACCAACTATCAATACAATCAGACACAAATCACAAATAACAGTTTTTGTGTAACCGGTTAAAGTACCATCATTATCAGAAAGATCATTTTTATGTTATTTATAAGTACGTTTTACTCAAAATATCCTCTTAGTATATATTTTGAATGAGTTTAAATAAATTTGATAAATAAATTAAATAACATTGACACTTCAAGTTACCACTATAATCAAAGATTGTGGAGTTACATATGAAAGATTTTTTCAGGAGACCTATTTCTATTGGTTACTGGAACTGTTAGTTTTTTATTATAATCGTGATAAGTGTATATAAATATTCATTCCACCTGAATTCCGAAGCATGAACTGATAGTGAAGGATCAGGTGGACGGGATATTCTCTGGTATTTTAGACTCGTTATTATCTCGAGTTTCTTTCTATCAACGCATAAAACTCCATAATGAATTTATTAAGAATATTAAAAAGCAGCCTGAATATTGGGGAAAGTGCTTAATTTATGAAAAAGTTTTCCAAATAAATTGGATTGAGTAAAAAATAAATTAGTATGGAATATGTCGACATATTTTTCAATTACGCAAGGGGCAATATAAAGGACAAAATGCCTGAGATGGAGAAAAGCTTTTACTGAACAATTCAACACTGATATAATTCTTTCCATTGGAGTATCTGAAAGTTTTACTTAAAATTCACTATTTTTACAAAAACTTCAAGAAAATATAAACGATAGATTAAACAGGTCTACGAGCTATTTTTTCCGAGTTTAAAAATCAGGAAATACTATCATAAAGAGATTGTTTTTATGAGAGGACATATTGAAAATATTAAAAGCGCATATAAATTTTATACTAATTAATTAGAATACTTCAATAGCATTTACTTAATATCTGAAAAATACTGTTGATTTCACAATACCTAAAATTTATTTCCCAACTGTAAATTTTTGTAACTGAAATTATCATCAATTCTTGTTAAATAATTAAATAAGTAAATATCTACAATCTTAGTTATCAAAATTGTATTTTTTTGTTTAATGGTTCTTCGTGTCATATAGATAAATAAAGAAATAAGCGAATATAGTGTTGGCAGAGTTTATATTTTTAATAAAATACCGAAATCACTATTCTATTTTTTTACATAAAAATTATATGGTTATTCATCCATGTCTGTATTTACTGGGTTTTAGTATTTGTCGTACAAATTTTAAACTGCAATAATGTGTATAATGTTTTGTGTCTTTTTATTCTCTTGAACTTAAATACAGTAAGGACATGGGGTGATGACTGATTTAGATAATAATGACAATGAAAATGGCAAAGGCAGAAGCAAAATGTAAATAAAAATATTAAAACTTATAAGATTTGTAAACGAAAATAATTAAGCCAACTTAAAATCTATGATGTTAATTTGCCAAAATTATTTTTGTTATCTGATTGTGTGAGAATTTTTAAAAATCACTTGTAGAAGTATATTTTAGACATGAGAGATTGTAAAAGAGAATTTTAGAATTATGTAGCTTTATATAAAACAATCTTTACAAAAGCATTTGTGTTTATCTATAAAACACAAAACATTAAGTGAAGTTTAATTTTTAATTGAAATTATTGAATTTTTTAGTGAGAAGAATGCAAATTTTTAACTAGAATAAAAAATAAAATAGTTTATATGTATAATAAAGCTATTGTATGAAATAACATCTAGAAACATTTAAAAACCCATAATCCAAAATCCCATAAATTGAAGCACAAAAACAA
Source organism: Agrypnia vestita (assembly GCA_016648135.1). Classification (NCBI taxonomy): domain Eukaryota; kingdom Metazoa; phylum Arthropoda; class Insecta; order Trichoptera; family Phryganeidae; genus Agrypnia; species Agrypnia vestita. The sequence continues at coordinate 22,797 of JADDOH010005725.1, read as the reverse complement.
TCACCAAAGCAAGCTCACTAAGATACAAAACAGGAGAGGGGAGGAAATGTGGGGATATTAACTACCATGCTATAAACAATGATCTGTCGTCGCCATCGGTATCAATACAAGCTGGAGGACAATTAACGCAAATCAGACAGCGGATACACGATAATGCATACCAACAATGAATTAGACTCTTAGAGAATTCAAACACGACCGGCAAACAAAACGGCAGGCAGAATGTGTGTTGTTGCGAATAGAAGAGAGAGTACCGTGCTGCGAGTGGCCGGCTCTAGGGCCAGCTCCTGGGGCATGGAGGGGAGAGTGCGCATGATCTCCGAGGGTGTCAGCACTCGGATGTGCGGGTCCCCGGGGGGGCTGGAGGGCGCGGGCGGGGACTCCTCGCGGATGATGGCGCGGATACTGTGCGGCAGCAGCTGGGTCTTGCCCAGAAAGGTGAGCGCCAGCGGGGCGGGATGGCGTGCGCCACCCTTGGCCGCCGTGAACTTGCCGAAGGGGTTCACCGTCACGTTGGGAGCAGGCCCCTCCGAACCGTGGAAGAACGGTGTGAACTGATGGTGGAGGGTCAGGTGGGCGGACGCAAACCCCGCGACTACGCTACGACTACTGTTAGTGGTTATTGGACCGGGAGTGTCCGTGTTAGGGTCCGGAGTGGGGGTGGGGGGGTTAGTGGCGGGGGTTAGTCCATCCTTGTGATGCGGCACCTCTGCAGGCTGGTCGGGAGCGCCGGGTTGCTCCGGGGGGACGGCCACTGTCAGCTCGGCCACTGTCGGCCCTGCCGGCCCCGCTGGCCCTGCTGCGCCCTCCTCCTTGGGGATCTGTTGGTGCGCCCCAAACATCTGTCACTTTCTGCTTCACTCCCGCTTTACACTCTCGTCTCTCACTCTCCAATGCTAACTTAGTCTAATACCACTCTAGCGGAATAAGCCAAAGCTTCACATTAAAGGTTCTCGTATTCAGAAACAAAGTGGGTAACCGAAGGAATGCACACAAAAAAGAAAAATGACTGAAAACCCATGATTACTGAAATGCCCACTAAAATTAACACACAGTAGCAGATATGGTTTTATTTTACAACACATATTTCTAAAGTAGAAAATGGTGTTAGTCAAATTTCTTTGCTGTTAATCACCATGACATTTAAATATATAATATTAAAAAACTGAAACATTACTTTGTTTATTTTTTGGTATATTTACTTATGTATATCTCTGTTGCAATATTATTTGTAGTGATGTTTCAATACAGATGGTTGCTATTTTACTTTTAAAAAATACAAATATGAAATTTGTTGCATCTGGGTAATAATGCAGAAAAATGTGCACAATTGTATTGTGAAACTTGAAAGTACAAAAGAATATACATATGAGAATATCCACAAGTATCAAACCTGTCTGGCTCTCTTCATGCGAATAGCTCCTCGGTTGTCCCTCGCCTGCTGCAGGTACGGAGTCTTCTTGTCACTAGGAAGAGCTCTCCATTTCTTGAGAATTTGCTTGCACCTTTCAGACCAGTTAGGATATTCTGTTTTCCATTCTGGATGATTTATGTTAGCATATAGAACAGCTGATATAGTAGCTGCAGTACCCAGTCCTGCAATATATGAGAACAATTAAACAAATTGTCGAAAACCAAAGGAGTACAATATATGTTTAAAGGAAAACCTGGCAAGTTTAATATCCAGGACAGGAGTAGCTTATTGGTGTAGTGGTTATAACGCTCGCCTAGTGATCTGATGGTTGGCGGTTCGAGTCCCATTCCAGGACACCAGCAAGTTACTTCTATTTTCATAGCACAAGCTTTGAGGTTAATTTGAAAATAGTAAGTACAGTAGAACCTCGTTAATTCGAAATTCAAGGGACCCAAAAAAAATATTTTGAATTATGTCGAACCCTGTTAATTCAAAATTCAAGGCAAAAAAAATCACAATGCGATTACGAAATTCGCCAAAGATCAAAAAAAAAATTATTTTTAACAGTTTTGTGAAAAACCTGGGTATTTTTGCATATTTCAAGAAATAATTTAGAAAATGCAATATTTATTTATTATGATAATGCAGAGATCGCAACATTTCTATTACCAAAGTATCCGATATTTAAATATTTGCTGTTCTCACTTACGAAAAAAATTTCAATATTTCGTACTATATTACTGCATGATTGTATTTTTTTTCACCATTTTAATAATTCCGAGTCGTGTGTAAATTTTGCATCAGTGTTAATGTGCAACAACCGGATGCCTGTTTCAAATATTTGAAATTTATTTTTAATTAATTGTCATGTCTAAAGGTAAAAGAGTTGTTCTTATTAATCTCTTATATTAGATATTTAATACTATATTTTTATGATTTTTTTTGCAGACCTTATACGAGTTATTTTTTTTGTGTTCCATATAGACATCTGGAATCTATTATGAGAGACACAGCCTGGCGTTTGTGCTCTTAGTCACACACTTTACCCCCGCCCGCCCTCCCTCCAAGATAATAGGGAGCCTACTCTGTATCATAGCAAATTCATTTAAAGAATAAATGTGGACGAGGTGAGAGTCGTGTGTCAGGGTAAGTGCTGGGCTCCATTTTCCTTGCTTACCCCTTCAGAGAAATGACGTGAAGGCAAGTAAGCAAAGAATGAAAGAATGAAGTGTGTAGTGAAAGGGTCGCTAAGGCATATGGAACAGATAAGTGAAAGGATAGTAGAATAGATATATGATAGGAGTGTTGATGGCAAGACGATCCTATTAATAGCCTTAAAATTGTTGAGCATACAAAAGTAGCTGTATGATATTGGATGAATGAGATGAGCAAAAAACAAAAAACAAAAAAGTTTTGGGCCAGAATAGATATTTCTGCACATCTCCGTGATGGTAAGTTCTTTAATAAATTTCTTAAATAATTCTTTAATAAACGCACATAAGAACTTAATAGGGACTTACCTTCATCAGCCTTCATCTTCTCAGTGGACCTCTGATTATAGGTGGTAGTGGGCTGTGCCAGAGACGGCTGCGAAGTGCTTGAATCTGTAGCAGGCCCCTCAGGAGGCACGGGGCCCCACTGGCCACTACTCTCTGAGTATGCTGGACTCAGCTGAGAGCTCCTGGAGGAAATGGATCATTTGAATACTCTAATTATAAATAATATTAAGTATGTATATTTACATTATCCAATAAAGATCTGTTTGAATTTTTTTTAATTGTTTTAATTTAAACTGTCTCCACTTTAAAATAAAATAATTTTGACTTCTATTAAAATTCATATTTTGTTTCCATCGATGCCTGGAATCCATTATAAGAGACAGCCTGCTGTTTCTGCTCCTAGATGCACACTCCTACCATATTGGTTCCCTATTGGCGACATAATTTTTCCTACTGGATTGCCTATATTGTGAGGAGAGGTATTAACAAGTTCCGGAGACATTGTTCTCGAGGATTATTCATTATTCTCTTTGATAGAATCTCCAAAAAGCGGATTCACTTTGCTAGTTTCTCCATAACATGGGCAGTTTACCTGCCAGTTCAACAAAGCTACTTTATAATCTGCTCCTAATCACTGCTATTTTCCAGACCTCTAATTGGAAGTAGTAAACCAATTAATTTCAATGGGGAAATCCTGTTGATGTATCAGGATACTTCCCAGATCACCTACAATGGTTGGGCTTCCTTTGGCCGTTTGTTTTAGGTTGCTACTACAGAACATTGTTTCCCATCCTGGCATGGCTATGAGAAAGGTGCCTCTCCCTAGGTTTTAAATGTGCCAACACTGGTCGATCTTCCGATGTTGGAATTTCGTTCTCTGTGCCTTGACTCAGATGGACGTAATTACGCCTGCATTATTGGGGCTCTGCTGTGCGCTCTGGGTACCTGAGAACTTGATAGTCGGGCAACGTTTCGTACCACAGGTGCGACAATCATCTTATCCTGGTTCCTTCTCCAGTTCTTCAGGATGTAAGCTGCCAGCTCTTCCCTGTTAAATAAAAAGCCCTGAACTTGGAGGGATCTAAGATTCTCCTTTCCGCATGGAAGATTCTTTAAATCCCTACAATATGATCTCTCTCCGGTTCTGGACACACTGCCCGTTTGCCGTCCGAGTGCTTATTGTGCAGTGCATAACTGGTGAATATTGATTGCACCCATTTTCAGAGTGTAGGAGACAGATCAGTGCCAGGCTCAGGTGCGCTGCTGATCCTCTTCAACTCATCATTTACCTCCATCTCGGGAAATGTGATGGTTGCCATGTAGGCCTTCTGTATCTCCACGTATGTACGTAGTGTATGTAAAATAAGGAATATACAAGTAGGGGTGTGTGACTAAGAGCAGTAACGGCAGGCTGTGTCTCTCACAATAGATTCCAGGCATCAATACGGAACACTAAAAAATAATAAAATCTTAAACAGTAAACAGTCTGGTATATGAACATTATCTCTTGTTCATCTAAGATGTGATGTCTTTTGCTGTTGTGCAGTTCCAATAAAAAAAAAACTCATTACACTGTACCTGGGCCGAAATATATTTTTTAATAGCTGATTTTTTATGCCATTTTTTATGCAAGTTTTCTTGTAGACCATTTACCACTGTATATCAAAGATTATTTATCATATCTTACCCGCTATACTCGGTGTGATAAGGGGATGGGAATTCTATAGGACTTGACAGTTGTTGACGCTGCTGATTGTAACTACTAGATCCGCTCACAGAGTTTACAAAAGAAACTGATGATTCCTGAGATTCCTATAAAATCGTAAAAAGTGTATATTTAATTTAATTTAAAACATTGGCAATTAAGGAATGAACATTTAAAAAAAAAAATTATGTACCTGAGAATCATCTGTAAGTACTCCCTTAAAAATTTCTTCAACATCTCGACTGTCCATGTTAGGTAAAGAATCTCTGACCATAGACTCTAAATTCACAGCCAACATAGACAAATCTTCTTTGGATGAAATGTTGCTTTCAACATTTGTGGAATTTGTAGGAGCATCTAAAAATAACACTTTTGAACTGAATACATATAAGAGTAAATCATCACGAAAAACTTGCAATTTCATTAGTTTGTATTTCAAAGAAATGACAAAAAAGTATTCAATTCTAAAAAAATATTTTGAAGTCATTGAAAAGGATTTTCACAAATACAAGAGTACATAGTAAAAAAAAAAACTACTTATATAAGATACACCTAATATTCTCTGTGGTCATTTGCTACATGAAATTTTGACTTTTTGAAATTAACTTTTTATAAAGTTAAATTGTATTGTTTTTAATTTCATTGAAAACATTTCTATACTCTTGATTGTACAACTTTTAGCTTGATATCTTTAGTAGTTGAATGCTGTCAAAACATTCATGGTACTATTTTTTGGGAATAAATAATGTTAAAATGTTTTATTGAATTATGAATATTAATGTTTAAATGTAAATTTGTATATTATGTAGGAAAATTGAAGTGAAATGTATCTTTTCACATCGGTGTACTCTGGTTACAGTTGAGCTCATATTTTTGAAAAACCTTATATATTAGAGAAATATTGAAATAGGAGCAGTACAATAATAGGAATAAAAATATCTTTAACCTTTGGGAGTAACATCAGAATTAACAGTTTTGGTAGGCATTTCCGTACTGGTTTCACCTACTCTACTTTCACTACTGGGCTGGCTGGGCAGCATCATAACTTCCTTGAGAGCTTTAGAGTCATCAGTCTGTAAAGGTTCACCAGTATGACCTGATGAGTCCCCTTCCAACTTTATACATTTATCAGCATTTAATTCATTAGCTTTATCTTTTTCTTCCCTTTCCTTCTCTTCTTTAGAACGAATCGCTTCAATAACTTCTAATTCCTCCTGCAAAAAATTTCTTTTATATAAACTTTAAATATACTTTAACTATGGTTTCGCTTCTTATATATTAATTAATTATGGAAAAAATATTTTTTATTATGTTTAATAAGCTAGTCTTGCTTTAAATTAGTGATGCAATGAACATGAATACGAATATTCGTATTCGCCGAATAGTAGATATTTACCGAATATTCATATTCGCCGAAAATCATCACAAATATTAAAAACAAATTATTTATAGCTGAACGCAACACAAATTACAGTTTGGCTGTGCACCGTGTATCTGAACACACCTAAGCACTATATTATCGGGGATTCCCCTAACATTGAATGAATGGATTTGTTGAGTTCTCAAGTTGTCAATTGTTACTTGTTTCACAGCATAACATGAGTTCTTTCATCTAGTTTCGTTGGGTTATTAAATAAGGTTAGGTGCTTATTTAATGTAATTTCTGTTTTGTAATACGTATTTTTCATTCCAATTTATTTCCGTTGCGTGTAAGTGTTAACTTTTATAAAATAATTTCAAATTAAATCTAATAACATGACCTCTCGTAAGCCTGAAAAAAGTGATATTTATAGTCGACCACTGGGAATGTACAAACGGATAAAAGAAATGTTATGCCTTTTGAACTAATTGTAAATTTTAATTATTAAATCTCTTAGTAAAAAAAGAACAGTGGTGTATTATTTATTACTATTATTCGTCAAATATTAGGCTTGATATTCGTATTCGTGAAAGTAGTATTCGTTGCATCACTACTTTAAATATAAACTTCTTTACATCTGAACAATAACTTTTGGAACACATCAGCAATATTTACTCATTTAAAATTGGGGATGATATCGTCCCATAATAGCCAAAACATCGTAACCGACAAAAACAAAATTTTACAGGAGAAGAATTTTTCTTCTCATTTATGAACTAAATTTTATATTGAGTATTTATTTTATTGATATCTTTCGCTTATCGTTATAAAAATCGTTTAATTCCCACTGCTTTGAGGATAAATGGCGGTTACGTTGTTTTGCCCGGCTATTAGGTGATACCCTTTGTCACTTACAATGGTTTGCTCATCATAAGAAATGTGCACATATGGAAATAAAAACATTTGTTTTTTTAGTTCTACATTTAAAATTTTTATGAGGCGCATTTTGCCTTACGAGGGCATTATCAATCTAAATGTTTTACGTTTAACTTATATTTATATAAAAACTATTGAAAAGAAATGCTACATCATTTTAAGAATTAGTGTAGGTTTTTGTATTTCTGGACGATTCTAAGAAGCAATTTACTTCAAAAAATAATGAAAGGTAATACATATAATGAAGAAGATAGCTATACAGCTTGATGGAAATGAGATAGAGAGCATTATTGATATTAATTCATGGTTACAATTAAGTTTTTATAAGAAACTATTGAAAAGAAATGCAACATAATTTTAAAAATTAGTGTAGGTTTTGTATTTCTGCACGATTCTAAGAAACAATTTTGTTTAAACACAAAGGAAAGGTAATACGTGCAATGAGGAGGATAGCTATACAATTTGTTGCAAATGAAATAGAGACAGCATTATTAATATTAATTCTTGGAAAAAATAAAGTTCCACACAAATGGTATTCTATAAATGCGGAAATTCCCGCATTTTTAAAATACCATTTTTTTGAAAGAATAAATAAGAAATGTTCTTATTTATAATAAGTGTATTTGACATAATAATATTCAATTATGTGTATATTGCTAAGTATGTTCTCTTTACAATAAAATGCTGTAAGATAAATGAATGCACAGGTATATTTTATTCGATCTACACACAAACGAATTTCAAAAGAATTTAAAAAATTTTGGTAACTAACACCAAATGCATAATGCTATACTTGTGCATCATCCTCATTATTTGATTCTGCTAAAACATCACCTATGTACTTAAGAATCATGGGAGAGTATCAAGTATTCATGAAGAAATCTTCTGGTAATTATGTCATTTTCACATAATTTATGCAGGTCATTATATTTTGCTTTTGATATTTACAACAGACATTCACCTACTTTTCATCTCCCCTTTTGTAAGACCAACTCAAAACAAAACTCCTTTATGTACAGATCCACAAACTCATTTAATACAAACTACCACCACATTGACATTTTCAACTCAACAATAAGAAATATAAAACCAACAATATCTACACTACCGCACCCAAACTAATTGGTACATTTTATCTTCCCTTCTACTCCCGTCCATTCCCCTTCACCCTCTCCACTCGCTATTAAAGTAAGTTAAAGTAAATTATTATATTCAGTGGAAAATTTGTAATTGGCATAATTTTAAAAACCATTATTTCATATTTTTAAGATTGTTGTTTTGCCGTTAATTCCCCAAAATAAAATAAATAAATATTTTCAGTCTTTCCTTGTACAGTTGTACCGGTAAAGAATTGTTTGTTTTTTTTTAAATAGAGATGCGATCACGGAATACGTGTCACATCAATATTCTTACTATTTTCAAACTAAGCTAAGCGCTTGTGCTATGAAAATAGGACTAACTTGCTAGTCTGGAGTGAGGTTCGAACCCGCGACCTTTGGATCACGAGGCGAGTGTCCTAACCACAAAACCAACAAACTACTACAACAAGATTACTGATGAACTTTGCCAGGATCTAATAATTTTTCTATATCAATAATATCTATCTTGCTATCATAAAAAAGCCATATTTTAGTTCAATATTAGGACAGTTTTGTTTAAATGGCGCACTTCTAAGCTCGATAAATTTTATTTTATGTTATGCCGGCAAGTAAGACAGTGAAAAAGATTTCCAATCATGAAAATCGTCATGGGTCATCAGTGTTATTTTATAATTTTTAGGATTAGCCTTTGCATTTGAAATCATTGTCGGCCATTCCGAAGCTGCCCAAATCACTTGACGCTCAAATCACAAAACTTTCAATAGTCAAATGTATAGAATCGACAGGCATCATTGAATGACCAGGAAGTAAAAATGATATCTTTATTGCTTGTATAAGTGTAGCTGTTTTCATAAAATATGATCTCATGAATAGTAATCAATGAATAATAATAATAATAAAAAATTATAATAAAAAAAGGACGCTTGATCCTTACCATGTTTTGCCTAACCTACATTTTAGGTCGCTGTCGCTTACGATAAAATTTATGGGGGAAAAAATCCATATTGCGTGCAATAATTTGTGTTATTATCAAATTGAGATGATGCGTTTAGCTGTTTAGGGTGCTTGTAACAAGTAAAAGCTATTTGAGCAAAATTGTCGGTTACGATGTTTTGACTATCATTGGACGATATGCTGGCACTGTTTACAGCATGCAGTTAAATCCTGTTATTGAATCCTGTTGTTTCATATAAAAATTCATTTATATAGCGAAATTTCATTAATATGTATAATGAAATTATTTTAGTCCCAGACAAAAACTTCCCAATATATTTATGTAAATATGTAAGGAAAAAAGTCAGAAAAATACTATTTTACATTGGGTCATGTCATTCAACAAAGTGGATGAGGAATTGTTTTATAGTTTTACGACGGTCGCCTCACAAGACAAGGCTGTAAAACTCTCCAACAGACCACCTTCTAAATTTCTCCTTAGGATCATAGGTCCAACTAACAACACGCACAACCCCGCGTCCAGTTTGACATGGACTTATTGCAGATTGTTAAAATAGGTTAGAATGACACACTTTGGAGGGACACATGTCTATGCCTCTAGAAACTAATTTTATTCCACAACTGGAAAAAATAAAATACAATAGGACATCTTAGAACTCCGGTATGCCAGTCTTACTGTAACACTCCGATTACCCGTAGACTCGAGTCTGTTCCGCTTTGAAGGCCTACAATTGTTTATTCTACGCTTGTTGTCTCAAATTGTCACACGAAATAATGAATGAAGAACAATTAAAAATATATGATTTATTTATATTATCAATCAATGATACTCTCTCCTCCATACGCGTAGCACGTAAAGTATATAACTTGTATATAGCACGTAAAATAAAATGATGACTCATTTAATAAATTTTGTAAGACGCTACTGGGAAGTTTTAGATTTTTTTTTTAATATACATATATAAAAAAAAATCTAATATATTTAACCCTTAACTACCTACCACATATTTTTGTTACACAACCACCTGTCACACGTCTGTGGAACTCCCAAATAAAATAATTCACAATGGTAAAATTTAGTAACGAAAGATTTTGTATTTAATTAAAATTCTATTGAGGAACATATTAAACTCTTTATTAGAAAAAAAAAGGCACATGAAAATCAACATTTTTTTCTTTTCATCTTAAAAAATTGTCAATATCTCTTATTTCAGGCTTACAAACTAACATATTTGGGAAATGAGATCCACAAAAATTATCATATAGAATAGGAACTTCTTATTATTTTTTTTTAATGTTGAATATTGACGTTAACGTTGAAATTAACAAACATAGAAAAAAAATAAAAATTCTCCATAAAATCACAAATTCAATAAAATTGTAAACTCTACATTCACAGTATTTCACGTCAGCGAAAACACAGCTTGTTTGAGCCTTCAAGGCAAATTGGTGCTTTACATTCGAAACACATGTATTGTGTATTGCGTTTCTTTGTGTATTTGCAAGTTGAACAGTTTTTACAAACCGCCAACCTTTCTTCAGCGCTGCTGCTACATGAAACTGCTGATGGAGTGGTCACGTTTCTGTAGAGGATATGTTGAATTTTACATTGTTGCAATATCATACGTTGCAATTTCACATTGCATACGTCATTAAAAAAATATTATTCACTCCGATATGCTGGTTTTTGTCTTCTGTTCCCTGCACTATATTATGCTGCAAAGTTCTCGATCGTAAAAACGGTGGGGCAGATGACCAACGAAAGTGATCCTTACTCGATCGAATTTCAGATAAAGGCTCATCATCTTCAGATGAAAACTCTTTGTTTCCACGTAAAATTGAAGACAAATGATGTTGGGATGGAGAATTTTCTTTGTTACCCAGTAGAGTTGGCTCTTCGTATTCGGAATCAGACGTACAACTTTCTTCCAATACATGATCTAGCCCAACATGATCTTGACAGATCTTGTTCCAAACACAACTCGATATTAGTGCCACTAAGAACCATTTTAAACGAAAACCATAAAAAAACACCATTTATAAAATTACGTAACCACCTATCATAGGTCACTCAGACTTGCTGCGATAGTTTTTTTACTCACCTGAAGTAAATGCACGCACGTACAACCTCGATAACCACTTGCGCGACACTTAGGGGCGCGGGGAAACACGGGTGCAAAAATATTCACGATTATTAATTCAACGTGCTCTGTGAGACGTATGGTAGGTGGTTAAAGCCATGTATTCATTAGGGGACAAATAGTCCCTCAACATTACCCGCGGCATAGTCTACGTGACGTTGCAACGTCGTGCACTGTTCCGCGACATCGCGCACAACATAGCTGGGCATTTCTACGTGCCGCGGCAACTTTGCCATGTGCACGGTACCCGAGCGTGGTATGTTTACAAGTGAATGCGCATGCGCTGTATCCGTCAACATGACATTAATGTGGGTAAACGAAATTGTTCTCCAACTCATCGCGCTCTACCAAAGCCGTACAATTTTGTGGGACAATTCAAACCGTGAATATAAAAATAAAATGATGTGAGGGCCAACAGCGTTCCTTAATACTGTCTTGCTTGGCTATGTAAGGCCCGTTTATCGTTTATTATTACAATTTATTTTGTAATAAATTGTCTAAATCAGTTGTTGTCATTTGAGTGAAATTGACAAAAGATCCGTCAGACATTCGAAGATCGCATAGAATCCTTCTTTCTCTTTGCAGTAAATAATTTCGCACCCACCACCTTTTTCTCCTCTTACGTTTCGATAAACTCGTTAAAATAAATAGATACGCAGCTGTCATTATAACCTCATCGGGCGGCAAGATGTATATAGATACGCAGCTGTCATCATAACCTCATCGGGCGACATTTCCGCGACAAATGATATGTGAGTCAAGGTGTGTTTAAACTTCAAGCGCAAAACTCTCAAAGTTTGTAGTGGCTCTACAATTAAGGCGGTACATTCACTGCAAATGCATATTTCGGCGTTTTTTACGAAAATGTGGGTTTTTATTATTCATTTATATCAGAATGTATATGATAGATTGCAATTTTTTTAGGGCGATACCTTAGATAGAACCTTTGTTCTTATATAAAAGTAATAAACTGAACATTATTTATAATAATTAAGAAAAATATAGGCATTAATCCACAGGCCGCAGCAAAAAAAACGTTTTTAATGTTCCCGGGCAAAGTGTGATTCGTTTAAAATTTGTATGTAAGCATGATATGTTTTTTCATACATATAAAGTTTACTTAATAATCTAGAATCTGTACGTAGGAAATTAAGAAATACTCAATATTAAAAAAGATATCATTTTTCAAACATGCTTAAATATTTACGATTTTTGGTCATTTTCAAATGTTGTTTATTCATATAAAAAGATGATTTTAAACAATATATTGTATCTATATTCGCACTTTGAGTCTTCATTCACTATTAAAAAGCTAATTTTTTTATAAAAAACACGTTAATTAATATTTAAAAATAAAAATTCTATAGTATGGAATGTGTCGAAAAATTACGCAGTTTGCAGATCACAATCCGCGCGCCAGCCGGGAGAGGCGGACGCATTCATGTAGTCCAATCATTTTTTCTTAAAAAAATCACTTTAAAACGTGTTTTTATGCCAAATTTGACTTTAGTTCAAAATAATATCATATTATATATTCGGAAGCAATCTATTCATCGCAGATAATAATGTTTTTTTTAGCTAGTTTTGTATTATATTGCATTTCTACTCATAAACTAATATTGAACGTATGTCACTTTTGCCGACATGCTCGCTGACTCGCTATGTTCGCGTTGATGTCATTGTTATTTGAAAGTCAAGTAAGATATTAATTTACGAGATAATTTTTAAAATAGACAGTATAATATAATATAATAGAAAGAAATATACATACGCTTTTTTATATTCTAGACTTAAAACATTTAAAATTCTAATAATATTACGCGAGCATGACTTGCGATCCCATATATTTTAAACGTCGGTACTCCACATGGTTGTCTCGTTTCCTCGCAACCTTTCTATCTCACAAGGGAACACGTAAAAAATACGCTCTTGCAAGGTTTATCTGATATGACGTTTGTTCATGTCTCGATCTCGTATTGAAGTAGCATGATCTATCCGACACATATCGCCACTCTGACAGCTTGAAAAATGTATGTACCGCCTTAAATATTGTTTTATATTTGTGACATTCTGGAATTTCAATAAATGTGACAAATTCTAAGTAGTACTGAATACATTATTTTATATTTCATAAATGTCATTAATTTAATTCCTCAAAGATTTACGCATTGCCTGAGTTTTCTATATACAGAATAACCTTTTGTTTGCACAATTTCTAATTGTGAATATTGCATATTAAACTGATAATGGGCATCTTATTTGTGTCACTGAGATTTTTTAGAGCATTTTAGAGCGCTACATTTTGTGTGTATTCATTTCTTTTCCGTTGTATGTGGGAACGTTATTACGAAATTTCATCTTAAGGGATTCCTTGGATTTTGTTATAGTTTTTACTGCACATAAATATATTTTCACAAACCTGGTTGAGACAGATGGTGAGTATTGGTGAACTAGCTCTATCGCTGTCACTGTCAGAGGAGGCCCCTCCCTCACGGCCCGGAGCTGTGGGAGCCTCTAACAAGTCCCGCCCGAAGAAAGCTTCCTGCATATAAGAGGGGAAAGCTTCCATCAACCGGGAGCGGGGCTTTCTTCGGGGCTTCTTCCTTACAAGATTTGGACTTTCGGAAGCTCCTGCACCTAAAAAATAATCAATTGAAATTTGCAATTAGTGAAGGAAGCCGGCCACGATATGACTAACCTCAGTACTGTGCCGTCAATATGACCCTTACTACTCGGGCGCATTGACACTCTGACGCTCTGCCGCTTGCCGCTCGTATCGTACCCGAGGCCTAATAAGTTTTTATTTGCTGGTCCCTTGAAAAACGTATTAACCCTTTATAGGTCATAAGCCAAAACGGATAGTTTTGAGACCGGCAACATTTAGGCCTATATTTCTTTAATTTTACAAGTTATAAACACTCTTATGGGTTCTAATCATTCTCAAATAACACACCGAGATTTTGAATCTAGCCAACTGCTATGAAGTTCTCAATTATTGAATATATTACGAAAAATGCCCCCCGGTCAGTTATCTGACCAGCGTCCGTTTAGCGACACGATGGCTGTCAATTTTTCAAGAACAGTTGTTTTTGAGCTCTTTTTTTTCAATAATTGTGAGTTTCTACTGAAAACAAAGTAAGTACATTTATACAATACATAATAATGCACATTTTTTTTTATTTTTGCGTTAAACTATATATGTAATAGTAAAATAACATTAAATTTTCGAGTGTGCTGTCTAGAATCTAACCACAAATTCTATAATTTGGACCCTTTTTGATTATCATATTACAGACAGTAAAAATAATTTTTTAACCACAACACTTACAGTTAAATTTAATAATATAGTATACTTTCACTATAAATTGTTATATTTTTTGTATAATTTCCCGCTATCGAGTTATTTGATAATATGTGTCATCCTTTGATAAAATGATTTCGGTAAAAATTGCTGATAATATTGATTATTTTTGTTTTCATTGAAACTGTAATATTTTTTGAAATGTATATCTCAAAATGAAATTAAATAGTCATAGAATGTTATATGTATAAGTAAAAGCCTGTATTGCATCACAAAATTTAATTTTTCATTTTTAAAATTATTTTTTAGAATGGACAATGAGAGAGGTAGAGATTGTAGCATAAAAGACTTTGAAGAAATGGGTGAAGACATTATTTGAAGGAATTATTAGGAGAACCAAGCTGAGGATTTAGATGTATAGGAGGAGATCTGATGCTGAAGATGAGATTCTTCATGGTCTTGTAAATCTTCGAGATTCAGCTCATAGGAGTGCTGCTGAGAATAATCTCGATTCTGATACTGTCGATGCAGTAGCGGACCCTACTTACATTGATGGTAATATGGAAGCTGATTGTTCTTCAGATGATGACCTAGACATTTATCTATCACCATAAGTTACTCCATCTCCTACTACAATAACTATAAGTGGCGTAAGCAACGGCATCACGTGCCTCCCGATTATTTATGGGAGGAGTTGATCACTTTGATCAACTAACATCGTCTTACAACACAATGTGGAAATTAAGATGGTGGTGGATTAAATTTTGATATTATATTATTGAATCTGCCATCTTTAATTCATATATTTAATATAGGAAAACATTGAAGCAATTGGATAAAAAAATCCTATTACATATCTTCACATCTGAAACAAGTTAGCTGATCAGCTGATTGGATCTTTTACATCACGAAAAAGGTTTAGTCGAGCTCAAACTACATTGCCTGATGATATCAATTCAAATCATCCTGAAAAATATATACTTCGTAGATGTGGTTTTTGCAGCACTACACTGAAAGTGGTATGAAGCTCAGTAGCATGCAACAATTGCAAAATAGCGCTTTGCATACCGTGTTTTAGGCCATACCATTTGTTTGGCCAGCGGAATAAAGTATTATTATAATTATTAATAAACTATTCTTCCAACAGAAATAAATATAAGTATTTTTATTACTAAAAAACCTGTTTTTATTACTAAAACAAAATTCAGAGATCACTTTTTTTTTTTTACCTAAATGGACACTGGTCAGAAAACTGACCGCTGGAAAATCGAAAATTACAAAAAAACTATACGTTTTCCAAAAAATATAATAAATATTCTGTTCATCAAAATGAATAAAGAATACATAAAAAAAAATTCTAGGCCCGTATCTTTAAAAAAAGAAGTTGTCCTATAAAGGGTTAAGAGAGTTTCACTGTAATTACTAATTACTTTTGCAATAATATTTATTTTATCTTCACCCATTTTTAGCAACCATGAGTAAATCAAGAAAATATTTGGAATTATTGAAAGAAATTTCTAACATCCTCTGAAGAAAGAGCATTTGAAAGTGAAAGTGAACATGAATCCGAGACTTCCGAATCCTTCGCGAAATGACAGAAGAGTCATCAGAAGAAGAAAACATTCCAGGTCTCGGTAGAAAAAGAATGGGCATTTTCTCAAGCACTGACTCCGAGAAAGAGTCATGCACCTCCAAAAGCAATACAACAGAACTACTTGCTGTCGATAGAACACAATGGGTCGATAGAACACATTGAAGCAAGTGGGTCCAGCGGTAGACTACCCATTCACACAATATTCAAAGGTGTCGCAGGACCTACTGGATATTCCAAAAGAAATGTGATGTCGGGACATGTGCGAACTGCCTTCAAACTGATAATTGATACGCGCATGTTAGAACATATCAAAGACTGCACAGAAATAGAAGCGCGCCGTATTCTAAAAAAGAATTGAACCATTTCAATTGAACAATTGAGGACTTCAGTTAAATAAAATATTTAATACGAAAAAAACGATGTACTTATGTGCATCCGTCAATTTGACGGGTGCCGTAGAGATAGGTATATAAAAAATGCCCGTAAACCTAGTGCTAATATATATTTTATTTGCTGGTCCCTTGAAAAACGTATTAAGAGGATTTCTGGAGTCAGTTAAAAGTTCAAAATTGTTATTAATTTTTTTAAATACCTGTTTAGGTTGATTCTTTTTTCTAAGAACTGTGTTTGTTTTGTTAAAATGTTTAATTTTCTTTGTAAGAAGTTATTACTGACTTATTATTTTACTTTATTTATTATTGTATTTCTAATACCTGTGCTGTGTGTTGACCTGCTGTGAATTGAGTGAAGACTGAAGGAGCCTTCCATAAACACAGAGATATCTCTAAACATTTTAGATCACGGGCATTCAAACGTGATGAAATTGATAAAAAAAATTTTTTTTCGCAAGTGAGAAAAGCAAATGTGTCAATATCGGATACGTTAGTAAAATAAATGTCCTAATCTAACCAATATGCATTAGCATAACAAATATTGCGTTTTCGTTTGCGAAATGATTTCTTGATAACAAAACACATACACGTTTTTCACAAAATTAATGGCATTTTTCATGAGTTTTATGATTTACAAATTTCGCAATCGCATCGCAATTTTTTTTGTGAAACTCGAATTAAAAGGGTTACGCATAGTTTGAAATATTTTTTTGGGTCCTCTTAATTTCCAATTAACGAGGTTTTACTGTACATACTAGCAACTATTGGGAAGCAAGCATACATAACTCGGGATGGAAATACTCACTGGTAGGCGTTGTGGGTGTGGTAGCCGCGTCACCCTCAGTATTAGTGGGAGTACGTGCTCCATGCTGGGCTGCCCGCCCTCGCACACTGAAGCCTCCGATGCCCACCCTATTGAGATTTCTCTGCCGCTTCCTGCGTAGCACTGTGAGCCCAGATTCTGTATTATACGTGGTGAAGCCTTCTGGAAGGGGACCATCCTGAGATACAGTCCATATCATGCCTTCTTTGTACGGACAGGTCCCTACAAGGCAAATCAACAATTTAACCCCTGCATTATTACGATTGAAGCCTTCTATTTTTATGAGAGAAGTGCCTCACTTCATTAGTTACTTTTTAAAAATTAAGATTTCCTGCCAAGAATTTTAAGGAATTATCCCTAACATCTCAGCTCAAGCAGAGATTGCATCCAATTTATGACCTGATTTATAAATTACAATTCAAGACAGATAACTTCATTTTGATTGGACTGTGTAAATTTGATTCCTTTAAGTCCATTGAAGCTTAACCGTTTTAGTGCTGAGCCATTTTCTTTAATTTCTATTGGTACAATAGGAAAAAATCATAGCTGCACACAAACTATGAATTTGATAAAATATAAACTTCGCGGACACTCGGCAAGTTTATATTTTTTACCTATCTAACTCGCGCGCGAGGACACACTGATGTGAGCAGCGCCGCATTTTTCACGCAATTTTAGAGAGGATGCAGAAGAAGCGCGATAGCGCTGCTTAGCACTTAAACGGTTAATATTGAATTTTATGAGGTATTTTTAGTTAATTAATAATGGTAAAGAAATTTGAAATATATTCATGTGAAACAATAATAAAAAATGTATTGTTGTTTCAATGTAAAATTTAACTTTGATTTACATGACTATCAACTGGTTAAATAAATTTATTTATCTTAACCTGGTTCTTCTTTGATGTCCATGGGATCTAATTTGTTATCTTCATTATCACAATCACCTCCCTGCACTACAGATTCTATAGCAGCCATTATACCTGGAACATTTATAGAATTAATCATTCGGAAAAACCATTTACGATCAAGTACACAAAAGGCCTAATCAAATTAATTTTCTTAATTTGTGTGCAAGATAATGGAAGACAGTAAAAATCCGTTAATCCAAACTATAATTCAAAATTCAGTATAATTTGAAAAAATTATTCATATTTTATAATCCCTCAAATGAATATTCCTACAAAATAGTTTTCTAAAAAATTTATAATTCGAAATCTGAAATAATTTTCAGATAAAATTATGAAATTCAACATGCAGTCATCTATGTATATGTTACAGTGAATCTGATTTTCTAGTGAGTCCATCATTCACTGGCATTTTAGAAAAAGTATATTCAAGGTCATTCTTATCATATTCAAAGAGTTTTTCACCAATAGAAATGAATACAATATTTTAACTTGCACTTACTAGTGAATTTATTGGTTTCCGAACTGTCAAAAATTAAATTTGACAAGTCTGAAATCCGTTTCCGTAAAAATCTATGCTTTTAAACGAACTTTTATTTATCCAAATTGAAACAACCGGGCCTTGAATAACAATTTAATAAGTCATTGCGTGAACAAGGTTCTTACTGCATTATTAATTTCTTCTGTGCAAATCAACATTATGTAGGTAACGGATATTATTAAAATAGTCATTTTGAAGTGTTGAAAGTTTCGTCTGCACCAATTCTTCATTATATGATTTTATAACAAGATTCTAATGGCACATGGACCTCGTTTTTCAAAATTTATTTTGCGTTTTGTGTCTCATTCTACACTAGTCTAGTCCAAAGTCATTACAAAGCGACAGTATTTCTAATTTTTATCCTTTGAGCGATAGCATATTCTCTATTCTGTGGCGATAGTTCTGTTTCTCGAACTGTCACACTTCTGGACTGGTCTTTGATATTCAATGATTAGTTTAGGTAGGTAACTAAAACGTATTATATTTTTAAAATTTTAATCGCGAACACTTACGAAATTCTGATCATCTTATAATTCAAAAGACAGTCGATTAAACTCATAAAAAGATTGGGTACTTGTATTTTTAGGTTATAATTTTTGTCATTATCGAATAAATAAACTAAGAATAAATTCAGTTAAGCGTCGTAATGTACATTTTCAAGCATATATTTTCTTTTTAGGGACAAAGTAGAGAGCCACGTTGTTACAAATGAAACACATAGCAGAGTTCATGTTGTGTCTAATTATAATAAGTGTATAATAATAAGTGATAAGTTATTAAAATTAGTATATAGTCGTAGATCAGTAATAGAGTGTAAGAAAAGTGATGCCGTGCAGTGGAGGGATAAGGATGCCGAGTGGAGCCGTATAGAGGCAGAATTCAACAGCAGTTCTGAGGGCTCTACATTCCGCACCAGGAAAAACCTCCGCCAAAAGTATGATGCCATCAAGCGGGCCGTGCGGAAGCGATCCACAGACATCCGTAGGGATCAGATGGCAACTGGTGGAGGGCCCAGTACAGTGGCTCCCCTGGATCAAATGGAGGCAATGGTAATGGAGATGATCTCCCTGAGCGCTGAGGGCGAGGAGGCAGCGTTCGACAGTGATGCTGCACCATTATGTAATATATATTTTACTAACTGAAACCTAAGATTATTATTATACATTAATTAATTAAACTTTATCATTATTAATTTCATAATCATTACTATATATTATAATTATTTCAGATTCTTCAACCTACGTGGAGGACTCGAATTTTATATGTACGGAAGAGGATGAGCATGAGCACGTCAGCCTGCCGTCCGAACCACGGACTGCTCCATGTGAACTGCCATCCGCATCACCGCTAGTAGACCACTTCCTACCATCACCACCACCAACCATCCGGCAACTTCATCGGCACCACTTCTTCCATCAGGGACAGATGGAACTACTAAACCAGGTTCTCTGTCTACACCGCAGCAGTGGGATACCTGGAGTGTCCCGCAGCTACGCACACCCAAGCACCCAGCTTTGAGAAAAGGAGGGCGCATTATAGATGCGAGGAAAGAATTAATTATAATTCAAAAGAAAATTCTAGAGGAGGAATGCAGATACAGATGCAGGAGCGTGTGCGAGAAAAGGAAGAGAGAGATCGAGAATCTGCTGCAAGGGAAATTGAGCGTGTGCAAGAAAAGGAAGAGAGAGATCGAGAATCTGCCGCAAGGGAAATAGAACGTTCGCTGAAAAGAAAAATATTGGAAGAAAAACTGGAAGCGAACAGAAAATATTATAATGAGAGGTTAAATTCTTTAAAATAAAGAAAATTGATTAATAAGGAATCATTTTTAATTTTTATATGACCAAGAAAAGAAATAAAAACACATTGATTTTATTTGTTGTTTATTTTTTTATTATTCCCATTAAAATAAAATTTATATCTAGATTATATGACCTTATACACTATCAGGCAATGATATAATAAACTGTAGATACGTTACAAGTGTGAAATCTTGGCAATTCAAAAGTAAGGTAATTGCATTAATATATTGTAAGAATGAGTATGTTATTTTAGTCACTGTGACTTCAAATTACCTGATTTTTACTTGATTATGTGATTTGTTGTCTCTTTCAATGCAATATTTGCTCCATATGAAAGCCGGCTAGTATGGGAATAACGTGTCTATATTATAATACGTCAATGCTATCAGGTGTATTAGTGTCAATTCAATTTATTTAATAATATGTACATTACAAACTCAGTGTTCAAGGCATATATATTATGGAAGTATATATATCTGGTCAAAGGTGTGGGAGAATCCCGCTTCGGAAAACCCCCTCAGACACATGGAATATATCAATACCCAAAGCGATTTTGTTCAGCATAGCTGTGGCTCTTCCAACAGGCATAACCATTGGCAGGTTGGTCCTGTATATTGGAATGTGAAACAATCTACGCTAACGATGTCTAATGTAATTATCAGGAACATACAAACCAATGCCCTGCATAATTTCAGGATTATCGATCATACCGCGCAACAATCGACACTAGTGAAGGATGTAACCGATGCAAAAGAATCATCTGGGCAACGATGATCCTAGAAGAAAGAAACCTTATTTTGGAATATTTCACTCCTCTCTTTCTAGATTATATGACCTTATACACTATCAGGTGTATTGGTGTCATATGAGACTCTTGCCTACCACACGCACAAGTATCACCACACTTTTGCATGCGCATGCCGGTTGCACCGTGTACAAAACACCAACTACACGCACGGTATCAGTGTACAAACGTGCGTGTAGTTGGTGTTTTGTACACGGTGCCCCGTTTACAAACCGGCATGCGCATGCAAAAGTGTGGTGATACTTGTGAGTGTGGTCGGCCCATTAATATAATAATAATATATTAATCTAATTGATATTTACATTATTATTATAATTATTCAAGAGAGGAGTGAAATATTCTAAAATAAGGTTTCTTCTAGGATCATCATTGCCCGGATGATTATTTTGCAATTCGTTAACAATTTCAAACGCTTCATCTCTTTCATATGCAAAGTGTTCATCATTCACCATTATAGCCATATTGTGTAGCACTGCGCAAGACACCATGACTGGCTTAACGCGCGCACTGGACAATGTGATGCGCCTTCGTAGCACAGGGAACCTACTTTTTAGTACACCAAAACATCTTTCAATTGCATTTTTACTACGTATTTGTGCCTCATTATAAAGGTTCTCAGCTGGAGTGTTAACTTGGGCTAACGGAGTAAACAGATATGTTTGGCTCTGGTAACCACGGTCACCTAACAATATACAGTTTGTAAACTGTCCAACCTCAAACTTTGCTTTTATGACAGAATTGTTAAATATGGTTTGGTCGTGACTGGAACCTGGCCAGCGGGCAACGATATCCCTGATGATGAGGCGGGCGTCACAGATTGCCTGGACATTCATGGAGTAAACACCTTTTCTATTGCGGTAAACCTCAGAATCCTCTGCACCTGAAATAGAAATAGATACCTACATTAATATATTTTATGTAACTTGCAATCACTTTTTTTCTCTACCTATCTGTTGTAAAAGACCTATAGGGCGTTAAATAATAAATAAATAAATAAAAATATTGCTTTTCCTTGAAGGTATCAATGAATAGGATAATCGTTTATATTTGCATACTAACTTGGAGTCATGGGAACGTGTGTGCAGTCTATAGCTCCAATGACCCTTGGGAAGCGAGCCAAATTATAGAAACCTTGCTTTAATGGACCAAGATCCCGGGGCCAACCAATAAAACTTGGAGCTAGCGAAGCTATGGCTTCACTAACTTCTTTGATAAACTGGCGTGCTGAAGATCTACTGACGCCGCTGAAATCACCCGCAGATATGAGATAGGAGCCAGTAGCATAATATCTCAAAGTCAAAAGCACTTTGTTCATCGTTGATACGGCTTTATTGCTGTAAAACAAAATACATAACATTTTATTTTCACAATCTACTCACATGTATAGATCATTACACTATGGAAGCCGTTGATACATTATTATCGATATATTTGCAAGAATTTACGTACCGTGTAGTTCGGGGTGTGATTTTATCTTTGATCAAATTGTGAATGCTTTTGACGGCTAACTTGGTCAACCGAAA
>JADDOH010005724.1:0-60696 GCA_016648135.1 Agrypnia vestita | reverse complement strand
TGCGGTATTTTCAGATGCGTAAGGTATATTACCCATAATTATATATCCCAATGTTGTTTCACTGAGTGGTGCCAAATTTGGCACTTCAATTCTTCCACCCATTAAGATATACGGAAATAATTGTGCTCCCAATACAATTTCTATATCACCAGGCATATTCCAACTGCAATCTGCTAAAGGAATAGTCCTTAATTGCGTATAATTTGCCATATCAATATATTCAGTAGGCAATGCGTCCGTTATACAATCCAAAACCAAACACTGAATCTCATATTCTTGATTAGAAATTCTAGATTTAATCTTAAAAGAGGTATAACCATGTATTGGTCTAAAACTTGTACCTACACCCTTAATCACAGAATTAATCAAAGAAGTTATTTTAAAATTTAACCTTTTACAACAAGCGAAGGTAATAAGGTTATTTTGAGATGCATTATCTATTAAACATCGGACAATTTTTTTATTACGCTTGTTAAAATAAGCGTATACTTGAGCGGTAGGCAAAATGACACGTAACTGTGGCAAATTACTGCTTTGAGTACACAGAGTCGTAGAGTTGTTTTGAATTTCGGATGTACTTGGCACTGACTTAATTTCATTGCAACTATTATTTTTCTTAAAATATTTATTGTCATCAAAGTGTAACATAGTATGATGCCGTTTATCACACATTTTGCAAGAATTCGTCGAGTGACATGCCTTACTTCCATGGCTATAGCTTAGGCAATTCGCACAGCCATTAATTGATTTCACTAAATCAAAGCGGTTTTTTGGCGTAAGTTCTTTAAATTGCTTACACTGATAGAAATGATAATGCGAGGTTTTACATTGCGAACAATTATTATTAGACGCGGCGTAATTGGTAATGAATGCTTTTGAAATATTATTGTTTGGTTTATTTTTGTGAGTATGCGATTTATTTGAATTATACGAATTATTATTACTAGATAAACGTTCTAAAATTTTGATCTTTGCCTTTAAAAATTCCAACAACTCAGTCATTGAGGGGATTTCTTTATCTTTCACGGAAAGTTCAAATTCATTCACAGTGTCTATATCCAACCTACGAATTGCACAGTTAAAAAATAGAAAGTCCAATACGTCTTCAATTTCCAACTGTTTTAACGCTGAAACAGACGCGGAGAATTTCTCACAAAATTCACTTAAATTACTTGCATTGTTTAATACTGGCTTAGTTTCAAATATATTGTTTACATATTGACAGCCTAAATTCCTTTTATCTTGGTAACGTTTTATCAAATTATTCCAGACACTGGAATAGTTTGCGCCGGTGGGAATTATCCCAGATAAAACGTTTAACGCGGTGTTTGACAGCTTTCCAATTAGATACTGCATACGTTGAGAATCATTCAAAGCCTCATTTAGATGTATATTTGTTTTAAAGGATTCATAAAATATTGGCCAATTCTGTATTTTTCCGTCGAAAGAAGGAATTTCTATAGGAGGTAATTTTATATATGTTTTACAATTATTATTTGCGGCTACTTGCGTTTCAGATATATTAGGCGTTTTATCCTTATAAATGTTTTTAGTATTTTGAATTGCGGCATACAATTCGTCATATACATTCAAACTGTTAAAATTCGGAACATATGACGGATTTAAATCCATTTCAATATCATTTATCTTCATTACAATTTCAATGAATTTTAGCCTAATTTCCTCCAAAAGTAACGCATTAGATATAAATATGTTAATTGACGTTTTACCTTTTAATTTAGGTATGCTATCATAAATGTTTTGAGTTCGAGAAAAGTATGTAGCCTTTTCTGCTTCAAGCAGTCTAAGCTGTTTTTCCTTATTTTTTTCCATGATTATAATCTAATATTAAATCGATGATGATAGATATTTATTAATGTATGATTGTTATTTGTTACTTAAATAACAATATAATAAATATTTGTTGTTTATAATCAGTTGTCAGTTAATGCGACACCTATGATTAATTTTTGCACGGAGCTATCAATAAACGTCGATTATTCAATTATATAAATAGTTATAATAATAATCAAATAGATGGCGTTGAAATAAATTCAAATTAAATAAGAAATATACTACCTACTCTTTAGGAACAATGAGCATTAAATGAATACATGTAATAAACTATTAAGATGCGTTAAATTATCACGAGATTAAACTCTTTATAAACACTATATTTTATTAGCACTTTGTATTCAAACACAGATTTACTTTAATAATGTTAAAGTATATTTAAATGAACGATTATACTCAGACAAATCTCAACTTGAAAATCAAATTACTGGTTCAAAATCCGGTCGAAGTGACCATCTTATGGTGTAGCGGGTTTTAATTAATCAAATACATGCGGTTTTATCGAAATTTGTTAGGAGAGACAATCGTTCATTCGCGCGAATTATAATGTAACGAGATGCTGGAGATTTGGCCGGTGGATGAACAAAGAAATAGACACGAATATTGCAGTAAATATGAACAACAAATAAGGAGAAATCCTACCTTTTCAATTCTGGATGTTGGATAAGAAATGGAAATGCCTCTTTCTTCCGTTTAATTTTAATCTTCCAAATAAAGATTCTTGGTCCAACTGCAACTCGAGATGACACATTCCACGGCTGCCGTATATTCCAATACAAGTGCTTATGCGGGTTATAAGATAATATTTTCTGAACAATGGTCCAAAAAACGAACTTTTAAGAGATGCGGTACAACGCGGTTCCTTCACTCAAGTCAGGCAATTAACAGGTAACAGGTGATAATGCGGTAGGAATTAAAAATGCGATCGAGTCCATACAGGACCAGAGATGTCGCTAGGCGTATTGAAAAAAGGCGGAGGATGGAGTGGGAATGAATTAAAGATAAAGAGGATTATAGGGATAGGATTGGTAGGCCTTCATCTTACTGAAGCTCCATTCACCACAATCATCGCCTCCATTTCTCCATATTTAACACTGGCCAAACCACATTTCATTCCGATATTTTGACAGTTATGCAACACCCTAACGGTGGAAAAGTTTTTCTGAAACATGTTGGTGGAATTACTCATATAAAAGAAGTAGATATAAACAAAAAATACAATAATTTTTTTTTTATGTTTATATCAGCTCTTAATTTTATCATGATTTTTGTTCTTTCTTTATTTCATAATAAATGGATTTTAACATGTTAGTGTTGGTACCATTGTGAACTACGAGTCTGTATTATATTAAACTAGCTGTTTGTACCCGGTGTTACACGAGTTAAGGGTTAAGTTGAAAATAAATGAGTGAGGGAAAACAAATATTCCATTGTTTGCAAAGCCTCTAATTACAACAATGTTTCCATTTAATCAAGGCTGGGATAGATAAGATGTTTAGGGAAGATATATGGTATATTTTTTTCATTGGGAATATGTATGCAAAATTTGGGTACAATCGGTGAAGAGGTGAGGATTTGTACAGAAAATGTATCTGGGTGAGGGTTTTATGGATGGATGGGTTAGAGGTGGAAGAGGAAATGTCGCCTTTATTACTCGACGACCCTTTTGCAGTCAAATTGCCAATTTTGAGTACGATCGGTCAAATGGTACAGATTCAAATCGAAAATGTATCCAGGGGAGGGGAAGGTGTAAAAGAATAGGGGAGAAATGTCGCTGAGTACTAAAAAATAAGTTTCCAAATTTTGAGTGCAATCGGTGGAACGGTATAGATTTGCATCGAAAATATATCAGGGGTGGAGAAAGGGTAAAAGAGGAGGGGAGGAATGTCACCTATATTACCCGTCGAGTCCTAAAGAATAATTCTCCAAATTTTGAATTCGATCGGTCGAACGGTAAAGATTTGCATCAAAATATATTAGAGGGAGGGAAGTGATAAAATAATAGGGGAAATGTCACTTATGTTACCCGCCGAGTCCTTAGAAGTAAGTTTCCAAATGTTGAGTCCGATCGGTCAAACGGTACAGATTTGCATCGAAAATACATCAGCGGAAGGGAAGGGTTAAAATAATAGGGGGAAATGTCGCCTATGTTACCAGCCGGGTCCTAAAGCATAAGTTTGCAAAGTTTGAATCGATAAACGGTATAGATTTGTATAGAGAACAGACAGACAGACATACATTGAGTTTTGTAGGTATTGATCTAAATTTGTAATTAATTGAATCCAAGTTTTGCCTAGATACTCGTTAGGACATGGCCGCTCCGTGCTTCCCTGATGACCTTCTCCGATATAAACTTGTATTATATTAAATGCCATCCAAATTTTATTCTGTTGCACTCTAGGATGGAAATTTGAAATTTTGTCACTCCATCCCAATCCCTTTTAACCCTCTGGAATGGAACTAAATAATGTAACATGATTATTATGTGTGGCCTGCGCAAAACATAGCCATTTTTCTTAAGCCTCTACTTTAAATTATAACTAAACTAACTATAACTCAAAAATGACGGTACTTTTGCATGTCGGTTCCTAAAAAATAAGTATTTATTTATTTATAGTCGACATCCATGAAATAGTAATAACGATATCAAAATTTTAAACAAATTTCATATGTCCCCTGCCGGCAGTTAATGATAATTAATTATCTTACACTGACGATCGTGCTAGGCGAAACATAAAATGGTTCGCGTCTTTGCTAAGTCCTATATGTACTGTATTTTTGACCGGTCCCAAAGGCTCGGCGGCAGCAACACGCGCTAAGCGTTTGGTGACCCGGGGTTCAAGCCCCATCTCCGGCCGTCTAATTTGGTATTTTTAACCGTAAATTCGAACAAAATTACGGATGTTACACGAAGTTACGGGGAACGACAGAAGACAGATAGACAGACGGACAGATGAACAGACAACCAAATTATTAGGTATATTTAGCAGATCTGAAACCCGGGCAACGAAATGTAAGAATCGCTTCAGTAAATCATAATAAAATATAATTTAAAATAATAGTAACGTTTACGTTTTTGTTTTAACAAAACATTAATTTAGATAATTATTTACTTAAGGGCAATTTTAAAAATGGGATTGCTGAAATATATATTTTTTGATACAATAATTTTGGGCAACGATATGGAATGTTCAGCTGTTAAGCGCCACAGAAGTGATTAGGATAGTGAATGCTTAGTGCCGGGGTTAAATTTGTATCTTTCGGTAAATTTTATCTATAAAATATAGGTAGGTGTACGGTTATTATCAAACAATTTTTTTTAAACCATTTTCAACAAATTAGTTGATGAATGGCGATAGAATAGCATCATTTAAAAATAAATATTATATTTTCCGACTTTCCACACTTAAATCCTTTCCCAAAGTAATCATTTAATGAAAATCTGTCAGTTTGTAGCGGTAACAACCCTCGGAAACTTTTATATTCTGAGTTTTTTAACGAGCTTACAAGGGTCTATGATGAAAGTTTTTGAAGCTTGCTCGACTCACCATAAATGTCGGTACACAGGATTATTACAGATACTTACACATATACGTACATGTTGTATTTTGCAAGCACTAATGTATCAAGCAGTGTCAGAATAATGGTCGAACCGTTATTTTAACCGGTAACGAATGTTTTTTTGATGTCAAGTCAAATGTCTATGTCAAAACCCAAATTTGGAACAAGTTTTGGTCAGGCTTTCACATATTTCTAGCTCCCAAAGCCTATAACTTATTTCCAAATAACTTTAAACATTTCTCAATTTCTAAAGTGAAAAAGTTTCTAAATACATGGTTAATAAATTTCGGAAGAATAGAAATCGGAAAAAGATTGATGAAAGCAATCGCACGAACTTAAAACGAACATAAGTTTTTAATTACTTTTAAAAAATTATTACTCTTCTTCTTTTTCATTCACTTCTTCATTTACTACGTCTTCTCTTCATTCTCTTTTACCATTTTGTTATTGCATTTGATATTTCTATGTTAACCTGTTAAAATCTTACACCGTGTCTGGTTGACACTCATTGACGGTGGATAATCCTGTCTCTTTTACCACAGGCCTAAGGATACTGAGAACATATTTTATATTACAACAAACACTAAATAAAAAAATAAAAAAACTATCCTTAACGAAATATTGGTCAAAAAGGAATGTGGAATTTATTGGAGTTGCAATCAAAAAAGCCTTCTAAATTATTAATTGAGAATGTTTATTATTTTTCCAATTATAATTACAAAATACGATGTAGTATCACGTAGTTAATTAAAATTATGCGTAATTAATGTTACGTACAAGTTCATGCGAGCAGCTAACGAATAATCCCCCTCCACAATGCAGCTGACAATTTTTTTTCAGCTGAGTATGATGTATTGATTAATTTTTTTAACCACTTTCGCAACCTTCCAATCCCACACCCACCGCGGGTGCGTCGGCTGACGTTTGGTTCACTTATTAGTCATTAGAGATCTATTGCAAAATATGGCAATCAATTGACGTAAAAACATACCTTAAATGCAACGCTACCTCTCGGGTGTTCGTCAACATTGCACCATGCAAAAAAATTCATGCTAGTTATTGATGACACTTATGAACTAGTACCTGAATGTATTATTTAGGAATTTTTTTAACTAAATTATGTTTATATATATTAAATTTAAAATAATACGTAAAATTTTTATTAAAAACGTGTTACTGTTTTAACACAGAATTTGAGGTCGGTGAATCTATTTCGTGTTGGTGGTTTATATTAAAATACTTTTCTAGACTGCACAAAGATTTATTCAGATCCTCTAAATTATATATATATATATAACAGCTGTGTTATACTCAACAGAGGTGCATAGCCGTGTGCAACTAGCAGATATGTCACACTCCCTGTATGCCATAGATAAAACGTGTTATTATAATTATGAGAACGATTAGTGAATGACAATGAAGAACAGTAATAATTATTTAAAAGAAATTAAAAACTTATGTTCGTTTTAAATTCGTGCGATTGCTTTCATCAATCTTTTTTTATTTTATTTATTTTTAAGCTTCAACAGGACAGGAGGCCCAATGTGTGTGTATTTTGACTTACACGTATCGTTCTATGCGGAGAAAATAAAAATCAACATATGTATTTTGAAGTGAATTTATTTTCAAGTTGATTTGAAATTAAAATAATATTAACGATAAACAGATGAGATACGGCAAAGAGGGGATATGTACCTTAACATCAATTTGTAACTTAACCTTACCTCACATTAATTAGAATTGAAAATTATACGTCATATTCAAGGTGTATCATAAAGCCTTGTAGTTACGGAGTAAGAAGATTATTGTTTATTTCGGAAACAATAACACATTTAAGCAACTAATACATACTGAGGCAACACGTTCTAATAATACAGCACAGTGCCTGTACTATAATATACTGTAGTTAAGAATTAAAACATAATTATTTTAAGACCAGTTTGTATTTCAAAGTCGCTTTTTGCCCGCAGGCAACCCTCGATCCAAAAACAAGTTGGTTTGAATTTATATTTTATATTTATGTTACAACACAATAAACCCCGCTTTTCTGGAAACCTCCATGAATGTGGAATTCGCAAAGGAGTGCAGACTAGAATTACATAGGGTTGGCTAAATAAAACAGGATCGAGTTCTCAGCTCGACCAAAAATCCGATAATGAAAAGACAAATAATGTATTAATTCATTCTGTCAAAAATTTAAGTTACATTTAATAAATAAAAATCGTAAGACGTTGTATCTACAATTTAATAAAAACAAGAAAAGTTACCACAACAGCGAATAATATACCTGAAACCTGAATTGTACGTGTAGACAATCGACAGACGCAGACGGCACGTGTGTTTTGAGAATAGTAAACTACTTAAATTATTTCTATTAACGTTGATCGCGAAGCGGCCAATACTTAAAATTATTTTCCACTTAATATGAAATAACTTACTAGCTAACCATCACGCCGTTTCCCCGCTGGGGTAGGCAAAGAAGTCATATTTTTTTATCTTGGCACACCACTACAAGCTCTATGGTTGTTAAGGCTTTTAATAGGGCCATCATCCAAAATTTGAAATATTTAATCATGTCAGGTCTTTTGCGGACACCCTCTATTCCTGTTTCCATCAACATTCGCCCCATATATTTTCTTAACCATATTTTCCTCGCTCATACGTTCTACATGACCAAACCATCTCAGCATTCCTTTATTTATTCTGTCTACTACGCTACAGCCAGTATTACATTCACTTCTAATTTGTTCATTCCTCACTCGACCAAAAATTTTCCACACAAGCGCCGTATTTCCACCGCATTCAATCTACTTTCATTCCTTTTTTGTCAATTCCAGGCTTCACTTCCATATATCAGAGTTGGCACTAGAACGCCATAATGTACCCCTAGACTTGCTTGTTTTGAAAGTTTCTTACTGACCATAATGGTATTCAGAGCACCATTATTAACTTTGTTACCCGCAGTCACTCTCCTTTCGATATCGTTCTCAGCCTTGCCGTCTCTACTAAATATACTTCCCAAGCACACAAAGTCATTCACTTGTTCTAAGAATTCGTTGTTTCCAATTACATCACGCTAAGTCATTCATTATTCTCTCTCGAACACCATCACTTTCGATTTGCTGACATTCATCATAAGTTCACTCTGCATGCCTACATCGGACATGTAATATAAACTTACTATCTGTTCGTACCCGGCGTTGCATGTGTTAAGGATTAAGTTGAAAATAAATTTGGGGGAGAAAAAAGGTTTGATTCGAATGGTATAGTTTTGCATCGAAAATATATCAGGGAGGAGAAAAGGTAAAAGAGGAGGGAGGAAATATAGCCTATGTTACCTGTCGAGTCCTAAAGAATAAGTTTCCAAATTTTGTGTCGGATCGGTCGAACGGTATAGATTTACATCGAAAATATATCAGGAGGGGAAGGGGAAGGAGGAGAGAGGAAATTTAGCCTTTGTTACCCGCCGAGCCCTAAAGAATAAGTTTCCAAATTTTGAGTCCGATTGGTCAAACGGTACACATTTTCATCGAAAAAATGTCAGGGGGAGAGAAATGGGTATTAGAATAGGGGGGAAATGTTGCCTATGTTACCCGCCGGATCCCAAAGCATAAGTATGCAAAATTTGAATCGAATCGGACAAACGGTGTGGATTTGTATAGAGAACAGACAGACAGACAGACATTGAGTTTTATAGGTATAGATACATATAATATAAACTTAAACGTAAAATAATATGCACATAATATATAATATAAACTTATATTCATTTATACTTATAGACATATAATATAAACTTAAATATAAGTATTACTCAACAACATAAAATTAAAATAAAAAAGTCAATGCCAAAACAACGTTTCACAATCAAAGCTTATTTCTAGAAATATGCACGCATATTTATATTGAAAGATATCAGTGAAATATATTTCTCGAAATATTTACTAAGGTTGTGTGCTTTTTATATAAAATTTTAATAGTAATATGTAGTTATTAGTGGATATAAAGAAAGTTAATTGTACGTATATTTGATTTAAATTGACTAACGACAATGTTCTTGCAGAAAGTATTAATATTAATGCCAATATAATAAAAAAATAATTTAATGAAACCTTCAAAGGAAAAAAAATTAAGGACCTGACCAATGATAGCAATTGATTTCTTGGTATTCTGTAAATATTTCTTATTTATTTTTGAAGAACGCTGTAAAGTGCGGGAAATAATATTAATTTCGTTCGAATGGATGTACTTGGCGTACTTGTTTTTCAACGGACACTATCGTAGGATAGGCTAGATGTGGCAACCCCTAGGAAGGAACCCCTCTGCTCCCTGGTCTCGGTAAAGTAAAATTGGCAAACACTTTTAAAAATCGCGGATCGAGAAAGTTCACGACAAAGAATTCTTGAAAGAAAAAGCATTAAAGTAT
Organism: Agrypnia vestita; assembly: GCA_016648135.1. Classification (NCBI taxonomy): domain Eukaryota; kingdom Metazoa; phylum Arthropoda; class Insecta; order Trichoptera; family Phryganeidae; genus Agrypnia; species Agrypnia vestita. The sequence goes on along the minus strand of JADDOH010005724.1, from coordinate 50,855 downwards.
TTCATTCAAATTCCAATATTTGTGCGTGACGGAACGTTGAAGCTTTGTGGAACCAAATAATCAAAATACGAGGAAAAATATATTTCTCATATATTGCTCAGGTATTTAAATTTGACCATAGTATACGAATAAATGTATATAACTGAGATGTCTATACAAATGTTAATAAGACATTTTCCAATAATTCGATTATTTGGGAACACCTACAAGTAAATATGTACATAAATGTAGAATTATCATAAACTTACACTTGATTATCATTTTGCACGGTTTTAAAATAACACGGTTGAAGAAAAACAACGATTATTTTTTTAAGGGGGGGGTAAGGTTAATTCGTACAAAAAAAGGCATGTTTTTGTGACGACACTGTTAAAATCTCTTTATTAAAACCAATGGTTCATTAAAGTATGATATTTGAAAAATATTGTGTAAAATTTTCAAGACGAAATATTAAGAAATACGGCAATGGCAGCAATTATTCGGACGTGTCTCGGAAAAAAGTAGAATTGCGGTGTCCATCATAACTTGGTGTTAGATCATCTGAAATCAAAAAATCAAAGTTCATTCGTTAGATAATAGATTTTCCCAGGTAACGCTGGGAGGGTTTTTTGAAATTTCAATTTTTCAATTTTTTGAAACACTTTGAAGGGAAAAACGCGATTTTTTGCGAAAAATATCGACTTATTTGTTATTAAAAAATAAAAATTAATAACAAATTTGAAAAAAAGTCTACAGCGTTACCTCGTAAATGATGTTCAGAAATAGTGTTCAAAATTTCAAAGGGATCGGTGCAGTAGTTTTGAAGTTATGATGGACACCGACTTTGAAAACGTGAGATGTGGGGAAAACGATTTAAAGTTTTGCACACTGTAAAATTCAAAATAAAACTCAACACTTATTTTATACTTACCCATAATCGTCGATGTCATGTTCACACGGCAATAGCACGTCCGGTAGTCCTCAGGTGAGCGCGTCTCTTAGCTGCCCGAGCAGGTATAGAAAATCAGTCTGAGTATCGCTCAAATGTTCATAATTTCGTCAATTTTGCTCCGATTGACTTGAAATTTTGACACAATATTCTTACAATGTTATACATTCATTTAAAAAATTGAAAATATAATGCAAAAAAAAAAAGTTATAAACCTTACCCCCCCCCCTTAAGGTATTTCCGAATATATACACAATTTTATATTAGGTTGTATGATGATGGAAGAATAGTTCCTCTATCTGTCACTAAATTTGGAAATCATTTTATTACAAACTATTATAGGTTGTACAATTTCAGCGTGATTTAAAAATGATTACACTCGTCAATAAGAATTAATAGAAACATAATCCCAGCGTCTGATAACAGAATTTCCATTCAAAATCAGTGAAATAAAACAATTTCAAGATGTCAATATTATTCAAGATACAGTTATAGATTAAATATTTTCAGTGTGTAGAGTGATTTTTCGGCATCGAAAAACAATCCATAGCGAGCATGTGTATTGTCTAGTAGTGGCACTGAATGACCTACTATATATTATATAACATATATAAATAAATTAAAAATTAATAAAATTTATTGAAAAAAGTCAAATTTTATAATTAAAGTAATATAACCTTTCAAATATTTATATGGTAGAACCTATTTACTTTTTAATACGGTAATCTCTGAAACGTGTCCCCGCGTAAAAAAGAATCGGATTTATGGTTTCTTATCTGATGTACTGCGATTTTAATGTTCACGCATTTAATGCAGGCAAATAATTCTTTCGCACTTTCTTCTATTTTGAGCAACGTAGAGGAATTGGTGATCACTGGAAATGTACAAAGACGTAGGGCGAGAGATAATCTCCAACACATTATGTACAAGGTATGATCGGAACCTCGCTATACCTACGTCTTTTGTTCAATCTTCAAAAAAAATGCGAAATTACGCTTAGTATTCTGTTGGAAATATATATTCGGGGGGAAGTAACAACTCTCCCCCCGAAAATCTCACCATCGCCCCCCCTTATAAATGTTTATTACATTGAATTCTATTTGTTCCAAATTTTGCATAGATAATCTTGAGGATCTTGTGAAGTGTGTTTTATTCTGATCACTATCTATTCCAAAATTTGGGTACATAATTGCTTTTTAGGGCACTGATGAAAATAGGAGGGGAATTGTTTCCGGGCATGTCTCTTTCTCCTCCCGCATAATTTTTTATTTATCGTTATTATATGGAAATAACGCAAAACAAAGAGATATCCTCTTTCCTTCTACACTCCTATCATAAATTAAAAATGAATCTAAATTCTGGGCAATGCCATGCCAGGAATGAACCGCTAGTACTATAGTGATTTTAATGGAAATGCAAAATAATAATATTTTAATTAAGTTATTGAAAGAAGAGAACAATTATTGAACGCGTTGCTTGATATGTTATACAAGTTATAAAAGAAAATTCGATTTGAAGACAAAAATAAAGCGATATGGTCAATTCCATTACGGGATTAATTCCATAATTAGCGGGTTACTGGGTATTAAGGACGATTGGTACTGAAAGCCACATTAATTTCGTTCAATACAAGTTTCATTAGTAGGTACACTTGGGACCTGATTACATAAATCACATTGGAAGCAAATCTAGCAATGTAAATTGTGTTAAAAATTGTTTTGTATTAAATAATGAAAAAATAAAATGGATAATGTTCAATATAATTCAATAATAAATTTAAAAACAGTTCAATAGGTTTTCAAACATTTTATTTTAGTTCGGTCATGTCACTATTTTTAAACGTACCCAATCCAATCCAGAACTGCTTTCGCCATTCAAAATATTCTCACTGAAATTGTCCCGTTATTTACGATAAATCTATACCTATAAAACTCAATGTCTTTCTGTCTGTCTGTTCTCTATACAAATCCACAGATTCGATTCAAATTTTGCATACTTATGCTTTGGGACCCGGCGGGTAACATAGGCAACATTTTCCTCCTATTTTCATAACCCTTCTCCTCCCCCTGACATATTTTCGATGCAAATCTGTACCAATTGATCGATCGGACTCAAAATTTGGAAACTTATTCTTTAGGACTCGGCGAGTATATAGGAACATAGGCGATATTTCCCACCTATTATCATACCCCTTCCCCTCCCCCCCTCATATTTTCGATGCAAATCTGTACCGTTTGACCGATCAGGCTCAAAATTTGGAAACTGATTCTTTAGGACTCGGCGAGTAACACATGCGATATTTTCTCCCTTTTCTAATACCCTTTCTCTTCCCACTGACATATTTTCGATGCAAATCTATACCGTTTGACCGATCGGACTCAAAATTTGGAAGCTTATTCTTTAGGACTCGGCGAGTAACATAGGCAATATTTTCCCCATATTCTCATACGCCTTCTCTTCCCCTGACATATTTTCGATGCAAATCTGTATTGTTTGACCAATCGGACTCAAAATTTGGAAGTTTATTTTTTAAGACTCGGCGAGTAACATAGGCCATATTTCCCCCCTATTCCTATAACCCTTTCTTTCCGCTGATATATTTTCAATGCAAATCTGTATCGTTTTTCTGATCGGACTAAAAATTTGGAAACTTATTCTTTAGGACTCGGCAGGTAACAAAGGGTATTTTTCCTCCCCCTTTTTTACCTTTCAACCTCCCCTTGATACATTTTCTATGCAAATCTATACCGTTCGAATCAAACCTTTGTTTACCCCCACAGATTTATTTTCAACTTAACCCTTAACCCGTGCAACTCCGGGTACGAACAGCTAGTAGGTTTTATTTACCAAAAATGTTTTTCAGAGAAATGTATTCTTTTTAATTCAACATAGGTACTCGAATTATATCATTTTAATTACTTTAATATCATATTAGAAAAAGTTGCTCATTTATTTAACAAATGATATTTATTTATATTCTAAATTAAGTCATTCCGTAAAAGTTGTCTAGAAAACTACATTAGAAATAGCCCATAAGAAAACTCCGTAAGACTATTGCACATATACTCATTTTTATTATTTTTATTTTCAATTTACCCGTACGGCGATCGGTAATGCGCCTGATAAAGACGCCTCTAAAATCTGTTCAAAATAAAAATAATTTAGAGATGTTTTGATCCATAAACCTCCCAAAAGTCAGTGCCAAACTGTCAAATAGGAATATAATGCTGATTTTCCTATGATTTTATAATTTAATGCATTTATTAATATATGTATATATATTTTTATTTAAAATATAATAGAAGCCTGAAAAGGTTTATGGATAAGATTTTTTACATGATATAGGAATATAATAATAATTTAATTTAGATACAAAATCATTTTTATAATCGGCCGAGTTTTAGCATTTTTTTCACATCTGTTTAAATAAAAATTACTTTTATCTGTTAATTATCAACAATGAATCGATCCGGAAACCTCCCAAAATGTGCCAAATTGTCTTATAAGCATATAATGCTCATTTCTTTATTATTTAAGAATTCAACGCATTTATTTATATTTTAAATATAATTTACTTGTATTCCTTAATTATCACCAACGAATGTTACAATTTACATGTTTTTTATTATTACCCCTTTGAAGTTTTTCATAGCAAGATAAGGAATTTTTAAAATGTTATTCTCACATATTCTTTCATTCCTCGGCAGTGAATTGATTAGAAAACCTATCTGACCGGCGTATAAATAATTAAAAACCTGGATGCGGGATATTCTGAAACCAGCTATTATATCGTGATATCCATAACATTTCATGGGTGGATAGCTAATCAAATCTCAGAAAAACCCCAATTGAATTGAATGTACTTACATATTAATATTATTTATTTTATTGACGTTTTCATAACATTTTTATTCAATTTAATATATAAAAGGTTTTCCTAAATTCCTTTTGTTAAATTAATTCGAGTTTTCGACACAAATTAAATTTATGAATACATATTACAACACTAAAATTTATTGCGCACACCAGTAACAAAAAATCTCTGGTTGCAAATAAAGTAAAATAATTAAAACTATTTCATTGTAGCTATGTACGTGTATGTAAAATATTGGTATATTAGCTGGTTGGCCCGGCTTCGCTCGGGACCATAATTGTGTTAACGTCTCTTTTTTTCTGGTTTCGGTTCCTGTGATTGGGTTGTCTTGCTGGACTGCCTTCGCTTTGCCAAAATATCAACAGATATTTTAGCGCACAATCATAACACCCTAGAGAGAACCTTCCAAAACTTTCTAGAGCATTCGAAATCTTATAGAACTTTGCCTTTTCAGAACTTTCTAGAGCATTATAATTCTTTCTGGAACCTCTAGACCCACCGATGTACTTCCTCACTCTATTTGAAACCTTATAGATCTTTCTGATAGTTTATAGAACTTTCTCCTTCCAGAACTTACTAGATAATTCTCGAACCCTCTTTCCGGACCCTTTTAAACTCGCCGACACACTCCGCAATTCAGTTTGGAACCTTATTTTCTTTCTCCATCCAGAATTTTCTAGAGCATTCTGGAACCTTCTCTTAATCTTCTGGAACCTTCTAGACTCACCAATAAACTCAGCCACTCAGTTTGGAACCTTCCAGAATCTTCTAAACTATTCTAGAACTTTCATGAACGTTCTGGAACCTTCTAGACTCACAGTCACTCTCCACCACACGGAAGATAACATTATTTAGATGATTAAAGAATCTTCTACAACGTTCTCATTTCAGAACATTCCAGAACCTTATCAAATGTTCTGGAACCTTATAGAATAACAGATACACTCCGTCATTTTGTCTGGAGCCTTGTAGAACTTTCGTTAATCTTCTAGAACCTTCCCCTTCCAGAACTTTCTACAGCTTTATCGAACGTTCTGAAATCTTCTAGACTCACCGACACACTCCGCCAGTCAGTTTGGAACCATATAGAACCTTCTCGAACGTTTTTTTCCAGAACCTTCAAGAGCATTCGAGAAACATCATGAACTTTCTGTTCTAGACTTACTGAGACACCTTGCCACTCAGTTTGTGTCTTTATAGAACTTTCTGGAATCTTCTAGAACCTTTTCCTTTCAGAATTTTCAAAAGCATTATCAAACATTCTAAAATCATCTAGACTCACCGGCACACTCCGCCATTCAGTTTGGAACCTTATAGAATGTTCTTTTTGAATTTTCTGCTTCCAGAAACTTGTAAAGGATTCGACAACCTTCATGAACCTTCTGGAACTTTCTGGACACATCGACACACTCCGCTACTCACTTAGGAACCTTATAGAACTTTTAATAATCTTATAGAACGTTCTTCTTCCAGAACTTTCTAGAGCTTTATCGAACACACTTAGTTTGGAACCTTATAGAACTTTAGGGAATTTTCTATAACGTTCTTCTTCTAGAACTTTCTAGAGTCGATTTTTCCGGAACCTTCTAGACTTACCGACACAATCGGAGGGCCCATTCTGGAATAATCTGAAGTATTTGCGGCCTTCCCATAACAAAAAAATGTGCTAGAATGCACATTTTCGTCACCCACTCCCACCCACGCTCAGCCACCCCCACCAAACTCGCACATTTTCAATGGGACACCAAGGGCTATCCACCACCATAACCACCAGGGGGTGGTTGTATCTGGTTGTGAAGAAAAACGGGGCGGATAGGGAAACACGGGTGGTCGTTTAGATATGATATGAGATAGAGGAGTATAGTACAAGGAGTAGAGAGAGATAGGAAAGATAGATATGATATACAATGTATATCTTATATATATATTATATTATATGAATATATATATACTATAGATATATATATATTGATTTCATAAACATTAAATGTACATCACAATTATAAGTAATAAAACTAATAGTGTGGAGAAGATGGGATTTCGTTCGCTTTGAATCAGGTATTTTTTGAGTTGGAAATATGTATATTTAAGGACGTAAATTTATTATAATATTATAAATGCATTATATTTTATATAACAAATGGTCAATTATAAAAATTGATTAAAACATTATCTTCTCAAAGCCGCACAAAATCGAATTTGTCAAAGAAAAACGTTTTTTTCTCAGTAAGTTAGCAAAGTAAGTAAATGTTAGTGAAGTCAGGATAAAAATTTAACCTGAATTTAAATTGATCATTATTTTCATTTCAATTGGTTAACAAACTATTTTTTGTCGCGCATTTTTATGTACTACATGAAAATTCTTTATGTCACACATAGGTACGTCGGAATCATGATACATTAAAAAAAATTAAATTTATTATTAACTTTATTTATTTAGCCACTTGCATGTATAATATACGTTTAATATAATATTTATCCAACTTGTTTTGAAAACAATCAATGTATACGAAAATTAATTAATGTATTTTTATGATGGGACTTGTGGTTAAATTTCACTGGTTATAGGTATGTGATATTCTGATTGTATTTACAATACTTTACTTTTTTCCAATAAATAAATCCCTTTCTTTTTTAATTCTGACGAAAAAAACGATCGTTTACGAAACCAGTTGGATAAATATTATATTACTGGACGTACACCCGTGAAAAACCACATGATAATGTGATTTTTAATAATAAAGGTACATAATAATTGCAGGATTTTTGAGCTGAAAATTCATGATCTGTTTTTTGAATTGACTATTCGATAAACCTAAAACTAAAATTAAAAAAACAATAATATAATAAATCAAGACCGTGTAATTTAGACCTTTGCGTGTTATTTGTCCGCGCGCTGGTTGCGTGTCACACTCTCATTATCTAAAGTTTTAATTCCTGCAAGTTAAAAATTATTAAACGACAGACAGACAACATAATTATTATATTTAGATTATACAGATATGTATACCCACTTAAGGTATTTGCGATAAACATTAAAAATAAATTATTATTTTTCTGTATCACACTGAATAATCTGACAAACGCCATTATCTCCAGGGACAAAAGCCACACGGCAACTGACTTTGATCGTGCCAGTTTTCATAATCAGGCTTGTGGGAATGGGACAAATTTCGTTTTAGACCATTACACATACTTGCTTGTCTTTCATGTCATTTATTTACAAATCCAGGCTTTATATTTAATTGATATTTACTTTTAGACGTTAATTATTGACTGAACTAAGTTGTCCCACACCGACGACAGATTCCCACTCAGTTTATTATGGATTAACAGGTTTTCACTCAATAAAGCAGACTCTACCGACTGATGTAAATTTCATTAGAATTTATTTTAAACAATTTCGCCCCATAATGGCCATCAATCCAACGTGATAAATAGGATTTTATATTAGCAAAACAAACACCAACATAGCAATAAATAATTATATACACACACAAATAAACCCAAAATCGAAACTCAATTCAGGTTCGTGGAATTTCAGTTTAAAACGAAAAATCAAGTATTATCAAGTTATCGAACGCGCACATGATTTTTGAAATATTTGAAGCAATAAAATTTATATACCTACTACTATACAAAATGACATATGTATAGAAGTAGGTATATAAAAACGTAGTATGTATATAAATCCGTGAAAAACTTTCTAAGATTTAAGATTTTGAACGAACGAATATTTACATTTTTATATATTAATAACTTAGTGTATATTATAGATATCTCACAGAGACGAAACTGTATTAATTATGGGAAAGTAGGTATAGAAGTCATTTGGGTGTACACAGGACTTATGACCTGTCTTTTTATGGTTGGCTTAAGTGATCACTTTACACAATTGTAACATTCGTATATTCTATCATGGGTGGAAATGGCGAATGTTACAATTGTGTAAAGTGATCAATTAAGCCAACCATAAAAAGACAGGTCATAAGTCCTGTGCACACCCAAATGACTTCTATACCTACTTTCCCATAATTAATACAGTTTCGTCTCTGTGAGATATCTATAATATACACTAATTGATTAATAATGTCTCTGTGACATAAATCCAGCACTGTTCTGAAAGATTTGAACAAACTCAAAATATTCTGAATATTAATAACTGTTCATACCCGGCGTGGCTCGGGTTAAGGATTAAGTTAAACATAAGTTTGTGGGGACACACAAAGTTTTCATTGTTTCGCGGTCTCTAATAAAAAAAAGAATCCATTTAATCTAGGCTGGGATGGATGGGATGTCCAGGAAATAATTGTGACCTATGTATTCCGCCGTGACCTAAAGAATAAGAATGCAAAATTTGCATAAGATCGGCAAACATTATAGATTTGTATAAAAAATATATCAGGTGTGGGGGTGGGATAAGAAGGGAGGGGAAAAAGTTGTCTTTATCACCCGTCGGGTCTTGAAAAATAAGTATGCAAAATCTGGGTCAGATCGGTCATACGGTGTAGATTTGTACAGAAAATATATCAGGGGAGGGGTAAAAATGGTGGGGGGAAAATGTCGCTTACGTTACCCGCTGGGTCCTAAAGAATAAGTTTGAAAATTTTGAGTCCGATCGGTCAAACGGTACAGATTTGCATTGAAAATATATCAGGGAGAGGGGGAGAGATAGGATGGTAGGAGAGATATGTCCTAAAGCATAAATAAGTATGAAAAATTTGGGTCGAATCGGACAAAACTGTGTAGATTTGTATAAAGAACAGCCAGACAGACATACTGACTTTGTCAGACATACAGACAGACAAAATTTGGGTCAAATCGGACAAAACTGTGTAGATTTGTATAAAGAACAGACAGACAGACATACAGACACTGTCAGACATACAGACAGACAAAATTTGGGTCGAATCGGACAAAACTGTGTAGATTTGTATAAAGAACAGACAGACAGACATACAGACAGACATTGAGTTTTATAGGTATAGATATCGCGATACGATTGGCTGCACTTTCTCATTGGTACAAACGTTTTATTTAAGCAATGACGACCGAATGTTATCAAAAAATTAGAATTTGAAAAATGTTGCTAATAAAGACGTATCTATAGGTTGGGACAGTGAATGGCTTTGATCGAGCGGTCGTGCCGCTTTGCAACGGTTTATACGACCGGTGCTGAGCGGCACGGTCCTGCTTGTTAGTAGAAAAAAAATGTCAACCTGGAGGCGATTGAGTAGGACCGATATGGAAGCTTTTACTCTTAGAATGGTCCTGGGTAAGCGGTGGGTACCATTCACCATACCTATAAAACTCAATGTCTGTCTGTCTGTCTGTTCTCTATACAAATCCACACCGTTTGTCCGATTCGATTCAAATTTTGCAAACTTATGCTTTAAGACCCGGCGGATAACATAGGCAACATTTTCCCCCTATTCTCATACCCCTTCCCCTCCCCCTGACATATTTTCGATGAAAATCTGTACCGTTTGACCGATCGGACTCAACATTTGAAAACTTATTCTTTCGGACTCGGTGGGTAACGTAGGCAACATTTCCTCGTTGTTCTCTTACCCCTACCCTTCCCCCTGATATTTATTCGATGCAAATCTTTACCGTTTGAGCGATCGGACTCAAAATTTGGAAACTTATTCTTTAGAACTCGGTGGGTAACATAGGCAACTTCCCCCCCTATTCTCTTACCACTTCCCCTGCCCATTACATATTTTCGATGCAAATCTGTACCGTACGATCGATCGAACTCAAAATTTGGAAACTAATTCTTTGGGACTTGGCGGGTAACATTGGCGATATTTCCTTCCTATTCTCATACTCCTTCCCTTCCCCCTAACATATTATTAATGCAAATCTGTACCGTTTGACCGATCGGAATCAAAATTTGAAAAATTATTCTTCAGGACTCGGCGAGTAAGATGGCTACATTTCCCTTCTCCTCCTTTACCCCTTTCCCTCCTTCTGATATATTTTCGATGCAAATCTATATCTACCGTTCGACCGATCGTACTCGAAATTTGAAAACTTATTCTTTTGTACTCGGCAGGTAACATAGGCTTTATTTCCTTCGTCCCCTTTTACCTTTTCTCCTTCCCCTGATATGTTTTCGATGCAAATCTATACCGTTTGAATCGAACGTCTGTTTCCCCCCTACAAATTTATTTTCAACTTAATACTTGATACGTGCAACGCGGTGTACGAACAGCTACTATCTAAACATTTATCAATATTGAAAGCGTAGATACCTGCGCCTTTTTTTTTAAATAATTTGTGCGAGTTCGAATGCAACGTTGTGTCAAAAAGAACTTTGGGAAATTTATGAATTTGGAAAATTGAAAATTTACATTTTTATTTATATAAATTAATAGTAGATATATGAAAACAAAATAGGTATATAAAAACATCCTCCACCATGACCACAATAAACATAAAAACAAAAAACAAAAAAAAAATCGAATGCAACGTTGTGCCAAAATTTCAAAGCATCAATGAAGAACTTACAGAAATTATCGATTTTGTACAAATGAACATCTACGTTTTTATTTATATAGATGGTTTAAAAATCACTTATTGTATTTTAAATTCTTTAAATAAAAAGTTTTTATAAATTTTAAAGGCTCAAGAGGTAATTTTAAATATGTATGTATTTTTCAACTTTTTCACAGAATTTTGTCTATATTTTTAGGTAAGGCAGGAGGTTGTATGGCCGGGAGGGTTTTTTTCGTCATTAAAGGAACAAGCCTAAGATGAGAAATGTTTTTTAAAAATTTGAATTGTTTCGGATTTAAGAGTTTCTAAATGGATCAAACGGAATAATTTAATTTGTGACTGTCAAAGATAGTTAGTTTCAATTATGTGGCTGGCTTCGTCTCTATGAGACATCTATAATACATCTTGATTAACACACCCACAATTTAAATACTGCAATATAGTAACAGTAAATATGTTATATTTACGCCTTAAGAGGCCGTTATACCTAATGAGTTTCGTAATTCTGATGCATGTTGCTCTTTTTTGCCACCTCGAGCGCTGGTGTCGAATTAATCAACTTCAAAATGCTCATATTTTTTGTTTACCAAAACGTACCAACATGCAAATTATCTGAACCAAGCAAACCAAATCATAGAAATGCGCTAACATTAACACCCGACATTCCAATGCGAAGGGCAATGTGTGTGACCCTTTCTATAAGGCCGCAAGTTTTGCTAGTTCTACATATCTTGTGATTCAACGAAATACATTTCGTGTAAACGCCAAAGTCTTGAATCGTGGATAAGGGATGTAACCATGTTTAGAATACGACCGAATATAGATTTTTTCTTTCTTCAATTTTAACGCGCAGGATTAAACAATCTTCGTCAATACTTTTTTAAACTTCTATATTACTTTTAATTTTGTTATTATTTTTCTTTGGCGTTGAATAATTGTATCGAGGGTGTAAAGTAATACTTTATTTTTTATATCTATGTTCTATTTAAAAGCAACACGGCCGTGTAATAAACTATGGCTATTAAAGTAATAAAGTACGATACTTTTTTAAATGGTCGTGTTGCTTTTAAATAGAACATGGTTATAATACTAGAATTACAAATCAACAAGGCCACAGTTTGCTTCATGACGGTGTATGTCTCATGTCGTTCAAACCACAGAGGGCATAGTGCCCTGTAATACCGCCACATTTCGAGATGCGGAGGTAGGTATAGGATATTACAGTGGCTGGTTGGAAACCAAATTGCCATAAGTCAAATATCTTTTAAATGATTTTGCTATTTATATACTTAAAACATATATTCAAAATGCATAAACGTAAAGCATAAACAGGTGGTTTGGTTGAGTTAAGTTGATTGAGAAAAATAAATAATAAAAATTTATTAAAATTACATTCGATTTGCTCAGAGCATGAAATTTGGGATTATGGCAGGGTTGTTCTAGGGGTGCGATATATTGTCAGCATTGATTTAAATTGAAAACCATTGAAAATTTAGTTCATTTAGTTAAGTATTAATATATTATAATTATATTTAACCTTCTGAAAAAATTCTTAACTTGTGAGAAATACAGTTTTCACACAATTTCTCTGCTTATCCAATTTATACATTATTAGTATATGTAAGTTTAAGTATATCCTCATTATAAATGTATTATACACACAATTTATAAGTGTGTAATCCAAATATCTGTATATATCGGTCCTAGTCATCCAGTGGGCATTACACTGGCTCCCCATACAAAGGATTCCGAGATCAGAGTACATACATCTATGCAATTTTCTAAAACCTGTGTGTTTCTGTAATAGGTTTCCTTTTATTATTAGCCTTTTTGTTTTTGCGTTTAAAATTTAAATAAAAATTATACATTTTAACATAAAACGAAACATTACAACAAAATATTATTCATTTAGTTTATTTTGTAGTTTTGTAGAGGGAAAATAGGTAGGTATCTATAAAAAAATATTCAAATATTTTGATAAAAATCGTTATTGCTATTTCGTGGGTGTCTTACTTACCACCACGCTACTACCCCATGAGGGTAAGTGGAGAGGATAGAGTGCCACACTCTTCTGTCCTGACATACAACTCTCGCGTCATCGACATTCATCCATCTTCACATGCAAGCTCGACAGTTGTTGAGACCTCTAACGGGACCATCTTCCAGTAAATCTGGTCGTGCCACGTCTTTCGCGGTCGCCATCTCTTTCTTGCGCCGTTAATACTTGCGTTATATATTTTTCTTACCATTTCTTCCTCATTCATTCGCTGAATATGCCCAAACCACCTGAGCCACCCTTTTTAAAAATTCTTTATATTAGTTTAGCCGCCGTACATACGTAGGTGTGTGTGGAAATGTCTTGGAAGTGAAAATATTACCGTCATCCAATCGAACTGAAATTTACTCGTCGACTCGACGTCAATGACAATGCATTTTAACAACTTTGTCGGTATGCATGGTTATTTGTAGTTGTTTTCGGTTTTCGAAAAAAAAAAAGTGTACGATTCCAAAAATTTTAAGTTCCCCAGACGGGTGCAGCCCGCCGACGTCTTTAAGAAATACATTCATCGCGGGACGTTTCTTCTCCTCAGAATCGAGTGAAATTTCACCTTTTTTCATTTTCATCCGACAAACCACTTTGCACCGCTAATAATTATACGAGTTTTCATCCGATCCTGAAGATGAAATCTTTTCCTGAAATTTTTGGAACCTGATTTTTATTTTATTTTTCGGGACCTTCCACCCTACCCCCCTCCCGCTGGGCCCTTCTCAAAAACTAAATTTAATTTTTATTTTTAGACTCTTTCATTTGCAATTAAACTTCGTGTGTATGAAAAAAATCGAAAATATGAATTCGGCCTGCTTTCTTTTGTAGTTGGAGTTTTCATCGCACTTTCGAATAATAGTTAAAGGTGCTATTTTTTGCAAATTTTTCGATCCTTTTTACCCCCACCAGTTTTTTTGATATGCACCCAAAATCGAGGTTTTTTTGATAATTCGGTCAAAAAAATAGCGAAGTAATAACTTCGTACATATAGCGTGCAATAGTGTGCGTGAGGTCTATAGGAAATTTTTGTTCCGAATTGCGTTTCTACGAAATGGCGTTCGTTTTAGAAATTATTTGCCGTTTTATATATTTTTGTATACAGCTCTGTGACGCGTTGGCCAATTTTATATGTGAACATCGTAATCGATAGAGCACGAGTGCCGCTAACGAATCTGCTAAAAATAAACGTTCTGAAGTGACGCACTTAAGAATTAAATTCGCTTTCATTTGGTCTCTGTAGTTCCAGCCGCTGCTCCGCCACGGGTGGCTCTATTATGTATACAAAAATCACGATTTTTAGAGTTTTTAATTTTTAAATTTTTGTTTCTCGCAAATTTACATACAAAAACAGAATTATTTTACACCAAATCTGGAATTATTTTCAAACGATATTAATTTTTTCCTCCAAGATGCTAAAAACGGCGCTCGCAAGCCTAGGTTCCTGAATAATCACACTTGGGTGACATCAAAAGCAGTAATGGTGAAAACATACTTAAAAAAAAATTATACCCACTTCAAAAAAAAACTCAAACAAAAATTCGCTACCTAAAAAAAATAAAAAGCAAAAAATAAAATGAATTATTTATTTAATTCTTAGGACAAAAATGCGAAATTTTTTCTAACTAATTAAATTAAAAACTAACAACCTACCTACTCTCAATAATATTCTAAATTAACTTACATACAATATTATTTCACTTAGCAAAAAAGTTATTGTGTATACAAATTATAATGATTTATTTACAAAATTACAATGTTAAAATTCTTGTTTCAGGCTAAATACCTATTAATTTAAATAAAATATTATTATAGTGTGTGCTAGGTACCAACTGACCTGTTTGAAAGAAGTAGAAAGAAAAAGAAGAAGAAAGAAAAAAAAATGTTTACGAGTTTGATTAAATGTTTATTTTGCTGTACTGGCTTAGAGTAAAATAAAAATATGTGTTTTGTTACAATGCAAAAAATGAACACAAAAGAAGTATCGCTAGTAAATAAATAACCTTTTTAAAACTAAAAAATATATTTATTTGGAATATCATATTGAGGCTTGCAATACGGGCTTGCGAGGCCACTTTCCCACCGCCTTCCTCATACTAGGGAATGGTCTTTTGAATGTGATAGACTTATAGTAGTAAATTAAATCTCGATGGTTTCTTATGAAAATTTGCGTACAATTCAGTTACGCCTCCAGGAGTTTAAAAATAACAATATACTTTTTGATGGGGTAAATTTGTTACTATTTGGCGATATCACGCAGTAATCACCAGTTAAAGGGCATTGGTGCTTCGAACAACCACCGAGGTCAAACGCCAAAATACACTCATGGCATCAGTTCTCCTTCTGCGAACTCACCTTCAAGATGCGTCATAGTAACGATGTTGTGTTTGTTGATTTATTAAATAACTTGCGGTTTGATGAGCTCACAATCCCACAATTACAAATTTTGTGTGAAAGATGAAGAGTTGAACAGGTTGGTGAATTCAGAAATTCGGTGAAACAGATGGTGTTACAGTTACAATTTTTCAAACATTCAAATTGGTAGATGACTACAACTCCAAAATAACGAACTAACTGCTTCAGTCAAGTCGTGTATACATCTTGTGTGCTATCAGTGAGTCGCGAGAGGCAGCAACCTACGGAAAACGACCACCATCAAATGATATTCCTGCTTATGGTGGTTTGATGCACTATTGAAACTGGGCATAGGCTCCAGAGTTATGTTGAGATACAACATTTCTGTTACTGAGGGCCTGGTCAACGGGGTAATGGGAATCGTGTCCTGCTTTTTGCCGTGATCAAATAGAATCAGGCGAAGTCGCCTGATTCTATTTGAGCACGACAAAAACTAACTAAATAGTAACTACCCGATTCAGTTTTTATAAAATTTACTGACGACACTATTGGCACAACAGTGAAAGACAGAAAGAAAGAAAGGGTTAGTTGCCATAGCGTCTGTGTCAACAACTTATCAGGCAACTGAATGCTACGGGGATGTTGAACAGCGAATGCTACCACTAATCCTCAGTTGGGCGGTTACGATGCATAAACTCCAGGGCAACACCCTAAACAAAGCCGTGATTAATTTAGGCAAAAAAAATTGCCAACGGCCAAGTTTATGTGGTGCTTAGTCACGTAAAGACACTATATACTATTGCTCTTTGCGACTTAGAGCCCAACGAATTGCTTAAGAAACCGCATGATGAAAAAGCATTGCGCGATATGTAATGATTACGACTGTAGTAAATATCTAAATTAGAACACTAAGACAAGCTCCAACTTTGAGAAAGGTCAATTGAAGAATCCACCCCTCAGCTTTTCATGTATTTTCTTTCCTACAGAATACAGGTTACTATATCGGCAAATTAAAGTATCATCTACTAATCGTTACGGAGTTTTACCTTCGATGACTACTAGACGCAAATACTTGAAGAGATTTTGAAAAAATATGAAACACGTAATACGTGCCTATAAAATTTGAGGGTTGCCCTCGATTTCCTTGGGATTCCATCATCAGATCCTGACTTGGTGACAATAGGACCACCTCAGGAGTGTACTCTATCGAATAAAAAAATAAATTTGAAAATTGATCTACAATGGACAGAGAAATCGGTGAACATACCTACAAAAAAAAATTCATACAATGGAACATAGAACCACCTCTATTTTTGAGTCGGTTAAAAATTAGTCGTTCCTAGAAAAATCCATCCTGTACAGAGAAGAAGTTTGAAAGAGGTCAAATGAAAAAATCTGTATACAGGCCTTTTTCTTGCGTATAATGAATTTATAATGAAAACTTTGTTTTTAGTGGTTAAATTATGAATTATTTTAATTATGCTATGATCAGCTTTCGGCTATAAATAAGTAAATAAATAAATTAAGTAAGAAAATACTTTTTCTTTAGGAACCGACAAGTAAAAGTGCTGTCATTTTTGGCGGGTTAAAACTAGTTAGCGTTATAATTGAGCAAAGAATATGTACAGTGGGCATTAGGGTGCATGTGGATGAAATATTACTCGCTCGGAAACTCGTCAACAAAGTTCGGTAAACATCTGTCGGTCAAACAGCTCTGCATATAAAAATCAATATATAAAAAGCAATAGAAAATAGCTGCCTTTGCAAGCTTAGCATTGCTTCCGTTCTGTATTTTACTCGAGTTTCGAGAGAAATCTTTCATTCGTGTTCACGCTAAGTTATTGATCAGTGAATGTTAACAATGGGCATTAGAGCACACATTCGCAAGCAAATTTAGCTCAGTGAATATGAAATTATGGGAATATACAATATTCTGCACTAGAGCAGAAATTTTGTCGGCTACGTATTGAATATAAATAAGTTAATATTTATATTAGCTTACTTGGATTAAACTTATTTATATTAAACTTTTATGAGCGTCATAAGTTTAGTTTTTTTTATTTGTGTAATACTAGAAAATTATCAGACGTTAGAATTAATGATAAAATGGCTAACAAAATATTTTGGTCATCATGGCACTGGTATTCTGGTCTGCTCCACCTTTCATTTTCATGTTTACACTCGCATCTTATAAATAATATTAAGCGACAAAATAGAAGATGTTTCATAGACATTTAATTTTTTTTAAATAGAATTCCTGTTTTTGTGGTTAAAAAGTAAACTGCTGTAAGCGACCACAATCAATTATTTAACGACCGCAGCAAATACATAGCCGACATAAGGACCTGAATCAACGAAATGACCAAAAATGATCTTCTTGTGTGAGTTTCCTGGGACATTCTACTATGTTTCTACGACTTTTCTGGCCAATGTTTCGGATCCCATTGCAGATGGCAGATGTGATGTTACAACAAGATAATTCTCATTATCATTTTTTTATTTTTTTTCTTAATGTTTATTTCATTGGTTAAATACAGTACTACAGCACAATATTTTTTATAAGAAGTAATTAAATTCTTGTATTAAATAAATTAAATAAATAATAATAACTTTGTTATACACCACTTATATTTATTAAAAACCCCCTACCCCCACTATTGGCACTCCGTCCTTCCACCTTTCACACTAGTATATAAGCGCATAACTTTTGTATGTTTAGACAGTTAAGATCCCTGAAGAAACTACGGTAGTAGCGAAACCCGGTTGGATTTTTAATAAATATGAGTGGTGTATAACAAAGTTATTATTATTTATTTAATTATAATGTATCACCACCAAGTGTTTGCTTCCTTTGAAAATTCTTGTATGTTAACCCCGCACTGTTTTCATTTAATTTTCTTGTCAACTTTCTAAGGTTTTTTTAACATATTCAAAATTTGCTGCGACGACACTGATCAATGGAACATCGACGACCAAAGGAATGACATTTGACAGACATACAGATAGAGTGAGGTGCGAAATGGCGACTCTCTGAGACTCGGTGTATACACGATATACTACGAAAGCCGAGAGTTATCTCCATTGAATCTCATGGTAACATAATGTGCAAAAATCTTAATTTTCGACAATCTAATATGATTGATGATGTTTATGCTTGGATAACAGTTGATAAATTCATTACTGTCTGTTTACGCATACACACACACACAAACACACACGCACAAACACACACACACACACACACATATATATATATATATAGTATATAGATATATTATATATATATATATATATATATTATATATATATATATATATATATATATTTCTAATTACTTCCATGTTTCAATTGTGATATGCGGTTTATTATTAATATTACATGTTTTAAATTACTTGTTTTGTATTAATATTATTAAGTATGTTATTCCATGCGGTTGGAAGTCAAATGCTGTCGTCTCTGTTGTATAGTCATGTCATGAACAACAGATACGACAGCTTAATTAATATATCGACCTTTTAGTATAGAAAATCATACTTTGTAGATTTGTTGCTAATACTCAAAAGGTTACACGTGTTTTGGTATGTTTTTATATGCTCAGAGATTTTTTCAAGAGGTGTAGATTTGCATCGAAAATATATCAGGGGGAAGGAAAGGGGTATGAAAATAGGGGGGAAATATCGCCTATGTTACCCACTGAGGACTAAAAAATATGTTTCCAAATTTTGAGCCCGATCGGTCAAACGGTACAGATTTCCATCTAAAATATGTCAGGGGGAGGAGAAGGGTTATGAGAATAGGGGGAAAATATCGCCTATCTTACTCGCCGAGTCCTAAAGAATAAGTTTCCAAATTTTGAGTCCGATCAGTCAAACGGTACAAATTTGCATCGAATATATGTCAGGGTAGGGAAGGAAGAAAATAGGGGGGAAATATCGCCTTTATTACCCGCTTAGTCCTAAAGAATGAGTTTCCAAATTTTGAGTCTGATCGGTCAAACGGTACAGATTTGCATCGAAAATATGTCACGGGGAGGGGAAGGGGCATGAGAATAGGGGGGAAATGTTGCCTATGATATCCGCCGGGTTCCAAAGCATAAGTACGCAAAATGTGAATCGAATCGGACAAACGGTGTGGATTTGTATAGAGAACAGACAGACAGACATTGAGTTTTATAGGTATAGATAGAAATACACAGAATATATTCAAAAGTTAAAGTCTTACAGAAAATATCAGCACAAGACCCAGGGCATCCGGATACAATAAAATTCCAAAACGTTACACGAGCACTGCATAACATCATTACTATTTTTTTTTCTTTTTTTTTGGGTCGCAATCCTAGGATTGGTCTGCAACAAGCACTTGATTTCTCTATTATTCTCTGTCACCTGCCAGCCTCTTCATTTCTTGGACAAACAAAAAGGAAGTAAGGTGCCCTAAAAAGTTTATATTAATATTTAATTGTATTATCAAGATCTTTTTTTTTCAATCATGTATCAATTTCAATAACTTTAAATAACATTCTGCTTTATTTATTTTATTATAATATACTGAGTCTTTTTTAAAAATAGTATTATTAAAAAACATTTTCTCTTTCATGGTGTGTCATCATCATCATCAACATATTCATCCCCTTATTCTAGTAGTATCGGGGGCCCAAAGACTCGATTCCCTTCCATATTCCCCTGTCTTGCGCTGCTTCTGCATGAGTCAACCGTTCTAGACCTGTTCTGTTTTCATATACATTTTTTATTGTTTCGACCGCACCACTTGCGTCTTTCTTCCAGGATTCTTCTTGGTATTCTTTCTTCTGGCATTCTTAACATATATTCACGCCACCTCATTTGAAAATTTTGTAGGATTAGGGGCTCCATGCCGAGTATGTGCCCTATTTCAGCACTTCTCCCTCTGTCCATCGGTGCAACTCCCGCTACCCTCCTTAGAAAACTCATCTCGTCAGCCTGGATCTTTAATCCGGTTAAACCCGTAACAATCCATATGCTGATTTTCACCATCTCTTTGGGTATTTTCAACATATCTTTAGGCATTCATGGTGTGTGATTCATATTTTTATGAATGTCAATATTTACATATGAACACTGAATTTTAATATACACTGAAAAACTACATTTACTTATTGGTCACAGGCTTTCTAAAATACAGGCATTATCTTCACTATGACAAATAATATTAAGTTGATTAATTTATTTCATTCAAAAATTAGGTTCATTATTTTAAATAGGTGTAAATAGCTTAGTAATTATTTTTAAAAACCTGTTGTTAAGTACTTACGGTAAAATATTCCTTTTAGATATCGAAAACGAATATTTTACGAACTCAGTTTAATCTTTAATTCAAATACTGTTTAAATATTGTTTAAATGAACAGTAAGGAATAATTTTCAATTAAGTGTAAAACCACGTCTTTTGTATTTGCTTAAGGTATGTGAAAACACGTTCAACTCATCATTTATACAACCTTTACACTCACAACACTGTATTGTATAATCGACACGTGATGTTAGGATAATCTAAATGTTACACAAGGTCTTAGTAATGTAGTGCTGACATTGAGTCTAACTCTAGGAAGATTGATGTTTCAATTAAGTTATTTAACATTTTTGAATAGGTACACTAAGATATGATATGTTACTTGGAATTGTTAAGGCTCTGGAGTATAAAATGAGTCAGTATTTGAGCAGATAACTTAATCTGCTCAGAACAGTCCTCGTTTCCGATTAATATGATATAATTCTTGTAATACACATTTGTATAGAATAAACAGAGTTTTGAGAGTACAATATTTATAATTATGAATTAGAGCTGCGTACTAAAGGTTTAAACAATTTATTTGCCGTTCACTGTGTTTAAACACTTAGCAATTCTTTTTTACCTCCTCGGATCCAGTGTCTAAGTAGCGTAGGAGACATAAGAATGCTTTCAGGAAATCAAAAATATTTGATTCGTACTTTCGATAAATCTTTGAACAAATAACTTTTATAAATAGAGAATATGTTTTTTGGCGATATAATTAAAAAAAACAGCAAAATCAGCTTCTTCCATATCATTGTTGATATAAAAAATGGTTGAGAGAAATTGGCGTGTTTTTAGAGGAACTGCTCTAGGTAAACATTAATTTATTATACGAATTTAGGTATTTGTATTTTATGTTTTCAATTAAATAGTAATGTTTTATTATTTTTGTAAAATAATTTGTATACATTATTTTATGTTTTCAATTAAATAATAACATTTTATTATTTTTGTAAAAAATTTTGGCCTTTTTGTTTTTGATTGAAAAGATGTACTATTTTAAATTCAAATGTCTCCTGTAGGAGGTCCATATTTACAATATCGACTATTTATGCAAATAAAATAATTTAGTTTTTCCTTCTTCTCAGAGAAAATTCAGTGAATTTTCAATGAAGGATTCCAAGGGTTGTTGAAGAATTAGATGGTTTTGATATAGATTTCTAATTTTTAGTGCATATAAAAATGTTTTAGAAGTTCTGACTTTTTGTGCTCCCGGAAGCTTAGGAGCATCTAAATATGAAAATGAAGATGATCCTAGTCGGAACTTGCAAACCGATGCGACAGATCTTTCTGTTAGTCCAATACAATACCTAATTTCTGGTAGGTTTTATTGGAAAACATTGGAGGATTTTGATCCTCTACCAGCTATACACTACGAGAAGCCTCCATAATATGGAGGGATCATTGGAACATATTATTTTACCGCATACTACTTCTTACAAAAATCTAAGAAATGTACAAATCTGAGCCACAAGCCTTAACATTAAGCCATCAGAAATGAAACAGTTTTTGGAAATGACTATAATGATTTCGTACTTGATCGTTTTTTTCGTACCAAAGATCAGAATATACTGAGAAACAAACAAGGGTACCTGCGATTGCGGTTATGTAGTTATGCTAAGTAATTCACTAATTTGAAATTAGTGAATTACTTAGCATAACTACATCACTAAATGTGTGTGCACCCTGGTCTAAGAAAGGCAAAGAGTATACAATGTAACAAGATAATCCATTGTCAAATTATACATATATTGAAAAAGAGGGGTCGATTTTTTGGACAGAGTGATATCTTACTATACAATACATGCTAGGACAAAGAATTGAGCGATGCGAGTTATTGTGCATCTGTTAGATTTTTCCAGCTAGCAGCTAGCTGGGTTTTGTAAAGAAAATGTGTTGTGGAATCTGCAAAAACGGATGATTTGGATTATTTAGGCTTACCTGATGGACGGGCAATCCTTTGCTACTTATGATCAAGAAGAAGAAAATTTCCCAAACGGATGTAACACTTGTGAAGTGTATTTATGCCTTGTAAAAGGGCGAAATCGTTTTGAATTATACCATAAATGTAATGTGTTTCAAGAAATATTAATGTTTTACACAGAACTGTTTTCATTCGGCCACATATAAATTAAATGGCTTTATATTATTTTGATATTAAGACCCTATGTCTCCTATAAAAGACATATATGAAAACTCATTGTCCATTACAAATTTTGAAACCTCAAATCTTTACATTTTTCCGTGCTTAATATTTTGACAAAAATATATATATGTAAAACATAAAAGTACTGCAAAAAACATCTCAGATCCGAGGAGGATAAGTTTTTGTGTCATGTTGTATTGTCGTTCCCTCGGAACAACAACTGAGATATTAAGGTTCAAGTTTTAAAAAAAAAAAATTCGATTTCTTTGGCTTTTTGAATTTGGTGCACCGCCCGTGGGATGAAATTTTTACAACAATGGCTCTATATATATATATATATATATTATATATATATCTATATATATATAATATAATATATATATACAATATATATATATTATATATATATATATAGATATATATATATATATATATATACATATATATACATATATGTATTTAATATATTATACGCTACAAAATAATTAAATATACCTGTCGTTGATTACTGCCACGTAATTATAAATTATTTATTTATGTTTATGTAAGCAGTTTTTGTTCTAAAGTGCACTAAAATATGACGTTACCATCTATTTGTTTCTTAAATTTACTAGATAATTTCGTACGTTTGTAATACAGTCTTAAAGATAAAATTATTGCAAGAATTTTGTCGCAAAAAAATTAACAATTTGGTAAAGCATTGTTCCAAAGTCATAATTTAAAAATAAATTTATCACATTGTTCAAGTAAATACGATCAACAAATATACATATAATGTAAAGAAAAATTGTAAATATTTCGTTTTTAATGAATTTTGTATAAAATATGTTTGAAAATAATTGTTTTCCTTATCTAAATGTGGATCACTTGTCCCCGCCCCTTATATCCGTGGATTAAACTTTGGGGTATTATATTAATACTGACAGTGAATTCAGGGCTTTAAAACAATGTTTTACCCTTTAGTCTCCTCTCTCATCTCGATGGCTGCTAAATCTGTATCGGGATCGGAAATATTATATTAAGGTCGCATAACGATGAAAAGGGGTGATTTCAACAAAATTTCAAAAGTAATTATTCAATGTCAATTTGCTCCTATTCATATACATTATTTAATCATTTTAGAATATAATTGTGTATTGGAAAACTTTAGTCAATCTACATGAGTATTCAAAGCAATATAAAAATTGACATATTTTTAAGGGTCGACGAATTATGGTACCACTGTATTTTCATTAGATTTCATTTATGGAAGTTATTGTGCGTCTATTCTGCCGAAGATACAATAGTATCAAAACCCATAGATTTTTAAAAATAATTACCATTTTTTTGGCTAATTTGGTATATTTTTTTAATTTATAATTATATCCTACCATAAAATAAATCAAAAATATAAAAAAATATCTCTTTTATTTTAAAAACTCCATCGTACAGGAGTTTCACTCGTGATACTGTACAGTCATCTACTGGCAAATTTGTTACTAGTATATTTTTTTATATAACAGTGTAGTGGTATATAAATATGATAAACTTAAAAAAAAAATTATGGATAGGGAATGAAATAATATTAATCAATTAACTTAATAATAATGTCACAAATGAAGACAAATGAAACACTTAAAATTAGATACACTTTTTATTTATTCATCAGTCACTTGACAAAAAATTTAATTGGAGCACTATTCTTAATTCACACAATTTCGCACTAGTTGCTGTATTATGTACTTTGCTATGCTATGTACCACTTTTTATACGTTTTTCCAGAGTATTCGCACGTCTGTGGTCGTCTGTGGTTGTTTTCAAATGCCTTAATTTTAATTTCGGGGATTCTCTTAAATTTTATCGCTGTTGGTTTCTATGGGATCCCTAAACTGTCACAATAAACAACTACATCTCCAGCGCGATACCGTTGCGTTGCTTATTTAAAAATTATGCTCAATGTTTACAGAATAATTAAACTTAATTCTTCTGGAATATTTTGAAGACTTCGATTATATGTAGTTCTTATCATTTCAAACTCTCGTGACAATAATAGTAACTGCTGATACCCTTCATCAGCTTAAACTATTGGGTGAAGAAAATAAAATTTGGTTAAAATTGAACATATGTTTTGTTAGGTTAAGATATTGGATAACCACAGAAGAAATTTAGGAATGTTTTATAAATCGTTTAATAATAGTTTTTATCAATTTGATGTATTTATATTATATTTAAAACAACGCACTGAGCACGGTATGTATAACCAATAGTATGCGTGAAGTGCGTTACTGCATCACTAGCGTGAAGGGGTCATATAACTTTGTCTCTTTCTCGCATAAATATCGTTCACGCACGCTATTGACATGTATCGGTACACAACACATTCTTGAAGCGCCATGATTAAAAATCGACCTAAAATAATTATGTACCTTTATTCTTCATCTTTTTTTACTCTCATTGAGTAGTCGTGATTTTAGAGCTGCTACTAGTTATTGTGAAACACTGTGTGAATGATTTGAAGCATTTCTTGTACGTTCCAGGAGTGGAATCTGATTCGAATATTTATCAAATCGATCCATTGTGTTTGTGACCTTCCACATGATCTTACATATACCTTCCGCCTTTCCCCGTACCACCAATTTTTCTATGGGTCTGGAAACATGGCCAAAATATCTGTAAATTTGGAGCCGTATAGCGAAGGATTGACGCTGATTATTATTTTATGCCTCTACGATCAAAGCATTCATTCTATGGGTACGCGTCGGCAACGCCACATTTATAAAGCAAACGACTGCGTTCAAAAAACATCGTACCTTTGTTCAGCCGAAACAGATTTATTCGCATATACTATAGTATAATCTCACTTCTCCCAGCGGTCCGGCCAACGTTAGAAATACTTATTGAACGCAATTTTTGGAATTATTCTCAGTTAATGTTTTGCCTTAATTCGACTTGGAGCCCTTGCATTAGATATTCTATCTTGAGGAATAGCCAAAAATCATGTGGAGCCATGTCTGGACAGTAAGGAGTCTTAATAAATTAATAAACCAAGTAAATTCTATGTTTGGCCAAGAAAACGTGAATCAGATGCCAAGATTGAGAGGGTGTATTTTTAAAATAATGCTGCCAACTTGTAGCTGCCCATATTTACGGTCGTTTAACATTCAAGCCTTGTTGGAAAATTGAATATACCCATCCAACGCTTACCTCCACCTCATTCTAAAGTTCTCGAACTTTGATACGACCCTGCATGACCAAAGACAGGACTTGGTCAATCTCATTGTTGTTTCAGGTTATTAAGGGCCTGCGGTTATACCATCCGTGATCCTATCCGTGAGATGCTCATAGCATCGTCTCCGAAAGCCTGTTGGAACTTGCTATTGGTTTTCACTTGGTAATGATATTTCTCGATTTCCGTCATTTCACAACAATTGACAATCCGACTATCAACTAAACTTCTTCACTTAGAGGCTGACTGCTAGGTTGCGATTAGTACTTTCACGCATGGGCATGAATGTCCCCTACAAATCTCCACGAAAGAACATCTGTACTTCATTTTTTAGGCGGCAAAAACGAAGGATTCATATTTTAACACACCGTGTATATTCTCTTCACCCTCCTCTCAAAGACCACGTTTCAGCATAGCAGAGAAGGATTAGGAAGACACGATCGGACAATTCTCGTGTTTATTTGTCTTGCCAAATCTTTTTGAGGTTGTCCAGTACAGACCGTGTCCCCTTATTTCTGCCTCGCAGGCTCTCAGATCCGCCACAAGTAGGAGCTAGCGATCGCCAGACATACGTTATAGTATCAAACTTGAAATATTTCTTGTAGATGTACACTATAGTAGGTAGGAAGGTTTGGATATTATGACATTTGTGTTCGGGGGATTTTGGCAGATAATTACAAAAACGTAAATGACATGAAAAAAGCGCCTCGTGGAAGAAATGGCCTGCGTAATGCATCTGGCAACGATTAGTGTGTGTTTTGTACTGCCCTCTTAAACATTTAAAAAAATCAGTTTCGTTATTTTTATGTTTTACTTACACATTTTTTTGTACCTGTATCGCCTGTTATCTGCCAAAATCCCCTGAGCTCAAATATGGTAATATCCAAACCTTCTTATCTACTATAGTTCACCAACAGAAAATATTTCAGGTGTGATGTTATAAAGTAAGTCTGACGGTTACCGTCTCTTAGTCAATATCTATAAACTATACTATATGTACTTTAACAATTGCCAGAATATTTTATTTTTTCCTTTTAAATTAAAATAAAACAAAAAACGTCAGCCATGCCAAATTATCTCAGTGAAATGTTGAAGGCCGCAGACATTATAAGAAATAATATTAACGAAAAATGTACAGTATTACACAAAAATAATCCATCAAAGTCAAAGCAATACTCGGATACAGTTGGAATTTTAAAAAAATAATTCCTCAAAACAATTTTATTTCAAAAAAGAATTCTTGTGTAATATTACTTAATAACGTGCGTTGTTTACACATCTGAAAAAATATTAGAATTTACATTTTTTTTAAATAAATTTTCTGACGACGAGAAAACACCGTTCCCTCTAGCGGCCGCGCAGCTCATATAATGTTACCGCACACTACACAGAATTCTCATCCTTATATCTGATATCCATTATATACTTATTAAAAAGTCTCATATACCTATAGTTAATTGGTTCAGTACCTCAAAATTTTTATTATTTATTTTGATCCTGGATTGGCTTCGCTCGGTGGCGTCCATGTCTTTGGGACTTTGTTAAAAATTATATTACTTAAATTTTTTTTTTTAAATTCGTTTTTATTTAAATGTACCTACATAGAGTAAAAACTAAATTTTGAGCCAAAAAATGTTTGCCTCACCCTCCAAATAAAAAGTGAGTGCTTACGATATTAATATAGGTTATTACAGGATTCTGTTGTTGGGAGGAAAACGCCCACGCTTTAATTTTTAGATTTAGGCAAAAAAAATTGGCCGAAAATTTATTTTTTACTTTTAAGTACATATTAAAATAATTGTGGTTTATTAAAGAATATTTTTTTGTCCATATACTATGATTTTGTACTTTTTAGGCTTAATATTACCCAGCGTACAAAATAACTTCGGTTGGAAACTAGTGTCATCTTTTGTTGAGCACATAAACTAATAATATCCCACATAAATCTTTGATTAATTAAATATGATGGATTTATGTATCAATTAGTGAATCTGATAATTAATTCATGTATTGTCATCATGAAAATTTCGTGTATTGCCATCAAGATTTGTGTGCAAAAATTCAGCTTGATTGGGCATTGAGAAGAGAGTAAAATATCAATTTCACGTTTCCATCCAAACATACAAACAGGTGAAAATAATATAAAAGTGGTGAAAAATATGGGTTCAGTGTGTAAAAATATATATTATTCATTATTTTGGTAAATTCATATTCCGTTATTTTAAAAAGATCAGCGCACGAAAAAATGAACAGTAAAAAATATTGCCTCGTAAATATATTTTATTCCATACATCAAATAAAAAATTACAGATAACTTTGGATTCAATACTGATCATCTGCTCCAAATCCTTACATCAAAAGAAGGTTATCTGGGGTTTGATGTTTTAACAAACAATTTAAGCTTCTAAATTAGTTCAGAAGTATAGACGTTTTATACCTCTTAACTCTCGCAAACCATTCTGTATATTGATAAATATACTTATTTATATACAAATAAATAAAATATTATTTAGAGTCTTCGAAAGAAATCAGATTATTTATTTATTTGTCTAAAATAGACCTCACATTATTACATCACATCATATAGTTCTTATCGAACCAAAGGTGTGGAGCTTTTCCGACCAATAATTCCAGGCACGCATTAATAGAAAAATATGTATTTGTACGATTGTAATATGGATCACGATGCTTAATTTTTTTTTTTAACTTTTATCAAAATATTTTTAAGGAAAAGAACATATTTTGTGTGTTAATTTGATTAATGGTAAAAGATGGGTAGAAAAATTAAATTTGGTTATTCTTTTATTATGATGCCTTATAATATGTATAAATGCATTTTTTTTACTTACTTGAACTCGAAATGCTGCATACATCAATTATTGAGGAAATGAACGGAATCAGAAAAGCTAATAATATTTCTACGCTCATGTACTGATCCATCTACATATACCTACATTCTTCTTCTTCTAGTGATTGTCGAACGTTAGCCGTCATTATCCAGCTTTCATAATCTGGAAATAGTTGTAATGTGCATTTTCCGAACCATTGCCTCAGATTCTTCAGCCAGGGTGTCCTTCGTCTTCCAGGACCTCTTCTACTCACGATTTCGCCTTAAATTATAAGACGCAGGATTTATTTCCCTTGATGTCTCAAGATATGGTAAAAATATTACGATTTCCGGATTTTTATTTGTTGAAAGATTTATTTTTCACATTGTCATTTGTAACTCCATCAATTTATCTTATTTTTAAAAGCCGTCTGTAGATCCACATCTCAAATGAGGGGTACAAAAGCAAAGATGGCAATATGCAAAAAAAAATTAATACAGTCATCAAAGGTTATTAATTTAGAATGTACTGAATTCGAGATTTTATAGGAAATATAGCCTAAAAATTTACAGGAAACATGATTTGGAAGGGATAGATACATAAAATATAGAATTCAGTACATTTTAAATTAATAATCCTCGGTGACTGCATGCAATACATTTTTTTATTTTTTTTTGATATAACTTCCTTGTTTTATAGCCCTCAAATGCTTAAAGTCGTTTTAGCATTGTTTTAGGGAATTTCCATGTATATAATATACCCACATGTCTATTAATATGTCACTTTTTGCTCACTCACTAGCAATTATACATGTTGTTACAAGTGTTGTTAATTAAATTAAATCGTGGCTCAGTTTAACGCTAATTGAAAACCGGCCAGCCACGGAGCGGAAGAAGCGAAGAGAACATGACGCAAGTTAAGGCGATCGTCTAGCAGAATGAGCGAATTTCACCATTTTTTCTCATATCTTCTCTTGCGTTTTTTATTACATTTTTGTATGAAAATATCTCATTTTAAAATTTATTCATCAGGTTACATATATTTTAAATACGAATATCTTATTAAAATGTCACAAACTAAATTAAATAATTGATTAATAAATTACCAAACCTTCGATGTTTTAAAAATGAAGAAAATTGCTCCACTTTGTGGGCCTTTTATGACTGAACGGCGTGTGAGAAGTCTTTTTTATTCAATAATATTACAAAGTTAAAGATTATCTTAAATTTATTACAATTATAGAAAAATCTGTTAATACGTTTACATGCAATTTATGTTTTAAAAAATACTGTTTTTTAAATTATTTTTATTTTTTGTGATTTTTTTTGATCCTTTTAAAATAGTTTATAACTTTTTTATACTTACTTTTTACGTTTATAACTATTTTAACTTTGTAATATTATTGAATAAAAAAGACATCTCACACGCCGTTCAGTCATAAAAGGCCCAAAAAGTGGAGCAATTTTCTTCATTTTTAAAACATCGAAGGTTTGGTAATTTATTAATCAATTATTTAATTTAGTTTATGATATTTTAATAAGATATTCGTATTTAAAATATATGTAACCTGATGAATAAATTTTTTAAATTAGATATGTTCCTACAAAAATGTGATAAAAAACGAAAGAGAAGATATGAGAAAAAATGGTGAAATTTGCTCATTCCGCTAGACGATCGCCTTAAGGAGCCTATGCGAGAAGATGCTCGGTCGACTCGCGAGATTTCTGCTGTGATGGCGATACCAAGATCAACTTAAATCAACCTGGACAGCGTCATATTTTGAGTTTGTACTTGAAACTACACCCATATAAGATGCAAGATTGATTAATGGATTTCACAAAAAAGATTCGTTGTTCGAGACAATGTTCGAGAGGTTCACCAATTTCAACAACATTTTGATCTCCGACAAAGCTCAGTTTCATTTGAATGGGTATTCAAATGAAACTGAGCTTGAACTGAACAACAAATAAGCAGAATTTCAGGTTATGAACCAGGGAGAAGCCAAAACTCAGACATCAAAGGCCTCTTTATTTCAAATTTTGGTGACTCTGTCATCAAAGGACTTTATTGATCCTTATTTCTTAGGCTTTTATTTACCTAAGTGCCGAATTCGAGTAGAGGGATGGTGGATAAGATGACATTATTTTTAAAACATGAATTTCATAATTAGGTATGCTCTTTTATTGAAATAACAGTCCTTATCATATGACCTGTAGTTTTTTTATTATTCAAAATTGAAAAAACTTTTGTCCATTCTGTATAAAACTAAATCTGTCCGAATAGACGATTTCAGTCAGGGAGCGTGTAGTGGGAACATTGAAGCATGACTTTTATGTAACCACATATTTTGAAAAAAAAAACACATAACCCGTGATATTTCCATCACAATTATCATCATATAATTTATATTTTAATATATCAAAATATTCTTTCGGATAATTTTTTTTTTCAAATTACACGTTTGCGTAAAAGTCTATAAAATTCTCACTGTACGCTCCTGATTTCAGTAATGTAAAAAAACGTTGTGAAATGTATTTAACATAAGGGGGTTGTATCTGAATGCTTATTTAACTATATTATTTAGTATTGTTTAACGTATTCATTACGTTGGAAAAGTTTCCGAATAAATTCCGACCTTTACTGACATTTTTGTTGTAAACGGGAATTCGTACCTGGAGTTACTTTTTTGTTTCCATGTATTCAAAGTTCTACCTTTATTATGCTGGAGAACGTGTTAGCTATTTAATTTTGGACAGGACGTGAAGTGGGTAGCAACTTGAAAACACTCGAGGCTGCCAGCCGTACAACAGTCATCTCATTAAATTATTCTAATCCACTAGGCATGTACACATGTGTCAACATATAATAGCGCGGAGTCTGTATTTGATAATGAATCAAGCGAGAGTATTTCTGAATCAGATGACGTTTACATAAAAGGATTCAAACGTTGTTAGAAACGAGTACCTGTCAAAGGCACGCGAAATAAGACCACATACAAATATATTTTGGGGCTCATCTCGGAATCGGTCTTCGCATCAGTTTATATAGCAGGCTTCCCTCTAATTAATTTTGAAAATGCTTATTGTAATATCGTCATGATCATAGAACTATGACGGATGTGCAGTAAATTCCATATTGACGTTTTTGGATCGTTAAAAAGTGAAAAAAAGAAGCCGTCTAATGGTATATAAAAAGTGTATTTTTTCTCATTAATTTAACCATTGTTATACGAAATCGGTATAACGAAGGTTCTGATTTTCGATCATAGAACAATGCAGCATGTGTAAAAACGTCGTTGTACTGTGCTGACTATATTTGAGGTTTGAAAGGTATCAACTTTAAATAACTATCCCAAGTTTCAAAGGAAAATCTTTTGTAGTTATCGAGCTATGACATAAAGTGGCTTTATATAAATAAAACTTCAAACTGCTCTCCTGCAAACATGGGAAAAATCACATACGTCGTTATTGTACGATTATGACGATATATGATTAGGTATTAAAATATTTACACAAAATTTTTACTGTCGTTGAATTAAAATATGAGTTAAATAACATTAACTGACGAAACTGTAGAAAAATAAAAAAATACACATAGGTAATTGAAGAGTTTCTAGTACTTTAGGGTCTAGAATAAACGGTGGAAATGCCGAGTAAATTTGCGAAACATGTGAAAAACCGAAAAAGGATAAATGCGACGACGCCATTGCGAAACACGGTAACTAGAGTGAATTATAAGCGACCAGTGAAATAAATTACGGGAGTACCTACTGGAGGCTCGAAAGGGAATCACAGACGTTGAATATAAAGTGATTCCAGATAAGTGGAAGATTCTCAAATAAAGAGTGTGAAATTAGTCCAAACGACATAATATTGCTCCAGTTAAGTTCAAGTTATATTATTTTATTATTTTACTATAATTAATTTCAAGTGTTACTTTCTCTCCCGCTTCCGCGAGTTCGTGAAAATATTATAGAATAGGTACTCAAAATATACGAATTCAATTATAATTATCATACGAATTATTTTATCGTTTTTTCTTAAAAATGTTTATTTTTATTAAACCGTTTGACAAAAATAATCTCCTTTAATGCCCAACTCCACCCGAGATTTGGAATCTTCTATATATGGAATTAACTTTCCTTTATATTTCACTAAAAAATTATGCTTACAAGAAGAAAGCGGCAAAAACTCAAGTCATTACAATTTTTTCTTATTCTTTTAACCGATGCGATGTCTTATCTCATTTTTTGACCTTAAAATAAAAAAATTATTAATTACCATAGACGATGATGGAAATTACATTGCAGGCTGAAAATATTTGCTTTGGTCTGGAAATTCAATACAGAATTTGCTGTGTAAATTTTATAATGCGCACCGTTCGATAATTTTTAAGATGTTCCGCTTTATAATTAAATCAACTTACGGATTTAAGCTTTCAAAAATCTAAACTATTTTCTCACTGTTTCCATATGCTCACTTAATATATACTGGGTTTCTACATAAATAAATAAGTTAAATATTCTCAATTAGTTATTATTGTTTTTTATTTCCTCATACAATTTTAACACGTTTGTGTATTCAGTGTAGAAAAATATATCCGTATTTAAATACTTTTTAGTTTCCTCTACTTGTAATTCTGCGATAAAAATTTCTAACAGTTAAGCATACTAATTAACGTTATCAAAACATTCTTTGAAAAGTTATTTATCTAGAAGGTATGTGGTTGCAAAACATTCGTAATAC
Organism: Agrypnia vestita; assembly: GCA_016648135.1. Taxonomy (NCBI): domain Eukaryota; kingdom Metazoa; phylum Arthropoda; class Insecta; order Trichoptera; family Phryganeidae; genus Agrypnia; species Agrypnia vestita. Next base: position 16,920 of record JADDOH010005724.1, on the reverse strand, counting down.
ATAAATTGCACATAATTATTTTATTTTCAATTTTGATGAATTACTAAATCCTACAATGATTCATTTTTATATACTTTGATCTTCTGAATTGGGTATATATTCGTATATATGTATATTTAGGTAATCTTCATATATATAATTCTTCTGTACCTACGTGTATATGTAACTGAACTGTTCCTAAGCGGCTGGGCCGATTTTAATGATTTTTTTTTTTGTGCATTCGAGTGGGTCCCTGGATGGTTTAGATTCACAACTGGACCCAGTAGGTGGCGCTGCAGTTGGGTTCTAGGATTTATGCCACCCAAACGAAAACGTCCGCTAGTAATAAATAAATAACAAAATACTGCTGCTTATCTCACAATAATTTATCTTTTTCATCTTCTTCTTCAATCTTCATCTCTCCGCTACTAGATATTTTCATTTATTTATTTATTTTCATTTATTGGTTTTCTTACAGCCATATAATTAATCAATCTTGAAAAAAACAATAATTGATGTACAGAGTTTTGGGCCAATTACAAGAAAACACATATATACAATCGATAAAAAAATAAGAAAAAACATGTCCAATAATGAGTTTGTGTGAGTGTGTGTATTTGTGTGTTTATTTATTTATTTTGTTAGGGAAAAATTAACAGCAAAACAATCTTAAAAATTTTCCACTGAATTTAAAAATTTACTTTAACATACATTAATAGCGAGTGGAGAGGGTGGAGGGGAATGTGGGACGGGAGTAGAAGGGAAGATATAATGTACAAATTAGTTTGGGTGCGGTAGTGTAGATATTGTTTGTTTTATGTTTCTTATTGTTGCGTTGAAAATGTCAATGTGGTGATAGTTTGTGTTAAATGAATTTGTGGATCTGTACATATAGGTCTCTTCCATATCCTTCCATCCATTTGGGTTGTTTGCTCCTTGTAGCCATTTCTTCCTCTTCCCTCCCCCCACCAGGTATACTGTCGGCCCATCTCTTTTGAGGTCTTCTTACACTAAAACTCTCTTATCCTTTCAAGGTCTCCACTTCAGAACATTAGGAATCCATCTTGTGGCAGCCTGCCTTGGAAAATACCCTGCCCATTGTCATTTTAACTTCGCTATACGATCTAAGATATCCACTACTCTGGTTCTGCGCCTAATGCTTATACTAAGCATGTATCTCTTCATTGATCGTTACGTGCATTTGAGATTTTCATCATGCTATTATATCACGCCCAAATCAATTTAATTTTGTTGTATGGCTCAAAATCTATATAAAATTGCAACTAAATGTGATACTATGTCTGTTAAGTAGGTACGGTTGTGATATTACCGCTTTATGAGGTGTTTCAATCTTTGAAATTACTAGGAAGTCTAATAGCGAATAAATCATATCAGCCAAACTGTGAATTAAAATTATTAACATATTAATAAGCCAACTTAGAACCATCCTGTTGAATTAAAACAAAGAAGTATTAACGCTCTTTGAAATTAAAAATTTAATTTTTAAAAAGCAGTGGAAATTCCGTATTTTCATCATTCCAATTATTTTATTTTAATTATTGCGTTGTTATTCTTTCGTCAGTTAATCGCGTAAAAGGTGGTTAATTTTCATTCTGAACGAATATCTTCTAATCTTTGTATTGTTGTAATAATATAAATAAGCAGACTTTGAATTCATTATAAAATATAGCGCAGTACTTTTTAACGTGTTTGTATCATGCGTATTTTTCTTTTCTGATTTTCGGAAAGATACAGTTCATGTTCAAATTAAGGATGATTAAAAATTGTAATTACTTAACTAATAGCATTTTATAATTTATTATAAAATTTTATTAGTTAGTCTTTACTAGTCAGACTTTTACGTTCCTTAAGTAGTACCAATACTTTCAAATTTCTCATAATTTTTTCATAAAAATCTCTCCGTAATCATCAAGAATATAAGCTCTCTAGTTTAATTAGTTATTCAATGGAATAATTCCAATTAGTGTAGAATGTTTTTGTCATTACAGATACCGTTTCGATGTGAATGATCTATCAATATTCTTCATTAATCTCAACCCTAGGAAACATGCCACGTTAATCAGATTGAAAAACCGACAGACTTGACTATCGTTCTTTCATCTTAGCAATTTACACCTTCTGTGAATACCTGCTACTTTTCTAAAGACTACATGTCTCCTAATTATCTCTCCGCGTTAAATCTGAATATATCTTTTTTATTATCTACTATAATCTAGTTGTACCCCGTCAAAAATGGCGGTACTTTTACATGCTGGTTTCTAAAGAATAAGTATTTACTTATTTATAGCTGACTCTGATGAAATAGTACAAATTAATATTATCAAAATATTTGTACATTTTTTTATATATTCCCTGCCGGCAGTTAATGGTTATTTAATTTTATTATTTTAAACCCTGGCGATTGTGCATAAAACTAAACGCTTTACTGTCCTTTCTTGACAATATCACTCTAGCTACAACAATAGACATAAACATAAAATAAAAAATAAAATGAAAAAAATATATTCCAGTACCTGAAACCAAACCCGAGCCTCCTGAGTGAGAGCCAGGTATCTTAGCCACTACGCCATATCGGAGATGTCACTGGTCTCGGTAAAAAAATTTATAAATTTAGTGAACCTAAAGGAAAAATATATAGATAAACAAATATTTTGTGCGCCATATTACCTTTTTTATAGTGACAAATTGTTCGAGTCCTTACTATATGTTTATGACGGTAGCAATATCGTTAAGTTGCGACAGGTTCGGGTTTGCTGGCCCAGGGTTCAAGCCCCATCTCCGTCCGTTTAATTTCGTGTTTTTAGCCGTAAATTCGAATGAAATTACGGACATTACACGAAGTTACGGACAGACAGACAGACAAACAGACAGACGGACCGACAAACAACGAAATGATTATAATTAGAATAATTTACATCTGAAGATAAAAGCTTGGTCAGTTTATTTTTAAACAGAAATATAGATAAAACACTTTTACTGCTATAAAAATAGTAAACTCTGCAATTTTTGCCAAATTTATTTATTAATTATGACAAATTTTTGAGACTGAAACACACTGAATTTTGACAACTATATTTCAGATGTTGATGCAATTAAAATGTTCCAAATTGATTAAAAAAAACATTTCAATATTATTTTGAATTTGCTCGCGTGCTATTTAAAATATATGAGTATGTAGTTACTTTTATATATGATAATTGGACATCGAATTATATTTACCTACATTATTTTTTGATGTTCGTTCCGTCAGTAAATCTAACTACAGCACGCTTTTTCTGGGAAAATAAGATTGGAGAACATATTTTTGTTTTTGTTTTTGCTAATATTAAGTAATATTAAAGTAAGATACCTTATCTTCGTTCAAAAACTCACTCGTACACAACATTCATTTTCTAAACGATGACATGAACCTACAGATCCATTAAATCAATCATTCATTAAATACTAATCGCACTACATACAAACAAAAAATATACAATACACATAAAATATAATTAATTGCAAAAATACATGTTACTAGAGCGTGCCGAAGACACTTGTAATTGGGATAATGGGCATAGTCTTCACTATAATTTTTATTATCAGAGTATCATGTACCTATTATCCTGGTAGTGTCTCTAATAAATAAAAATTAATAAAAAAAAGATCATTTTATTTCAAATATGTTTCATTTTAACTTTGTAATACACATAAAATATAAGTTATTAATTACTACTATAGTTTCGAGAGGGGCAGTCCCTTACATCATCAGGCATAGTTGATAACTAATTTAAATATCGATGTAATCGGGTAGGTCAGGGAGGCGTGCGGTGGGGAGGAGTATTTTTTGCAAAAAGCTTTAGGATTGGTGAAGTGGACTGAAACGTTATATTATTTATAAGTATGGTCTGCACCACGAAGTATCTGTCGAATCATTCAATGATATTAAGATTATTTAGTTTAATATTTAGTAATATAATGCTAACCTGAACGAAATCAAAATTTGACTAATTAGACAAAATCCGAGAGGGAAGAGAATCGATTCCCCAAATATGTAGTCAATATTATAAATTGTGTAACGAGGCTAACAAGAACTACGCACTCCTGTTGACAGTTATTTGAAATGCTCACAACACTACCAAAGAATCGAGAATGGTCTACAATGTTCTACGGCTTTCGGAAACCATCTGAAACATTCTACAAGAATCTAAAAGCCACGAGAATCGCCTCCTAAATACTGAAAATGCCTAGAAAGTTCGATACCAGCATTGTCTAAATATAAATAAGACGCGCGAGAGTAAAAAATTGTTGTTTTAGCGCGCTTGACAGCGAAACAGAAGTAAAGGCAGCCACGAGCTGCGGAAGCCAGGGTGGTTAACCGAGCGATAATTCGACAGTGAATAATCTGGAAAAGTTCTTACGTAGCAAAATAAACCGAAGCGAATAATACGTGCGGAAATTGGATGGAATGTTCTAGTGAATATTGTATAAAGTATTAAAGCGATAATAAAGTGTAGGTATATTTACGAGTGATAAAATACAGAACAGTTTAATTTAAAGAATAGCGTTAAATTTAATAGTGTTCAGTGACTTTGTACATCAATTAATTAGTTAATCAGTAATTAATAAATCTGTTATTAAATTCCAGCGTTTTCATTAATTCCTCCCACAGCCACGATACGTGATGTGAAATGAATGTGAATCAATGTGAAAAAACCCAAGAAAATAGATTATTAGGTAAATTGTCTCAAATGTACGAACACCAACAATTTAATAATGATCTCATTATTCACATTTACAAAAACATAAAATAAATGTCTTTTCTATGCTTTACATTTCTTAAAATAACGGACAATTGTCAAAATTAATGTGGTGCATGACCGAAAAGTCGCAATGTGGACAGTTATCTAATATTATAAATCAGTCCTGAAATTTTTTTATGCTTTTTTGATCGATTATGTTCGGGTAATTGACAACAATAGTGAAAAGTTAACAGAGCAGAATATTATTACAATATAATTAGTAGCTGTCAATAATGCTATGATTAATTATTATCAGTCAGTAATGATATTCATTGTTTGTAACGGATTTCGTGGGCACGATAACTTCAGCAGTTCTTATCTGATTTCAACCAAAATTTTCTGAAATATCCAGAAGATGCCTCAGCTTCTTAGCTGAGTTGTTTTAAAATTTTTTTTAAAATCGGTAAAAAGTATTGCATAATAATAATTCGAGCTCGAGAAAAAGTAAAAAACACTCTTGCACTAGATACGAAATCTATTTGATTTTTTTTTTATATGACATTATATTCTCGATGGTTATGACGGAGCTCGAATTTAGCTGTATGACGAAAAGTATCACCGTTGTAAAGCAAAAAGGGGTTATCGTAGAACATTCGGGGTCGTGTTGCCTTATTCATGCCGTCTGTTCGGTCTTGATCGATATCACGTACGTACTCCGGCCCAACGCGCTCCATGTCGTAAAATAGTTACAAATATTTTATATCTCTCTATCACTGTTACGCTGAAGCATGAATCAACATCTAAGTATAATTTATTCATTAATATAAATTTAAAATAAATAAAAAAGTAACCCATAAAAACCAAGTTTTTACTATTCTCCCTTTCTTTGTAAAATATAACAATAATTAAAGACGAATTAAAACATATAACATAACACTAAGCTTACAGAAATTTAATATATTTCTAAAATGTCAGATGTTTTGAGATGTCAAGATTTTGATAGATTCAATTATCAATATCGTACCTTATGAATTTCCAGCGTCAAATGATTTAGTCAGAATCAGATTTGAGTAATATAGAATTCTTCAAAACTAAGCAGAAATCTAAAAGAAATAAATTGTTATTTGATTTTTTCCCAAAAAACCCAATTTTGCTGTCATCTGTGAACCAATTGTTTTGTAAATTTTCGAAATTCGTAGTGATGCACCTATTATACCGACGGAGTAATTCAAATTTAGAAAATATTCCGCGACGTTATCGGGCCGCCGCGCCGTTGGTAATCAAACTTTTCTAATGATTCCAATTTGAAAAAAACAATAAAATTTCTAAAAATCCGAAATTATAATATAATTATTATTTTTTTTAAAGAAAATTTGATAGATCTTCTTGATCGTCGCCACAAATCTGCTTGCCAAGTTTTAGCTCGATTGGATCACGGGAAAAGGGTCAAAAATCGATCCAAAGTTTTTGTTGACGGCAAGCAAGCAGACGCCACGAGTTAATATAAAGGGAGTAAAAATTTAAAATATACCCGCATTTATTTCAATGTCATACGAATTTTACGCTACCGAGTCTGATCTCTGTTTATAAAAAATAATGTTTATTATACAAAAGAAACTCGAACGTAGAAGAAATATTAATATATTTTAAATTGGTTTAATGAACATGCGAAATATAAAACCGATTAAACCAAAATGTAACAACTGGTACAGAAATAAATTTATTTAATGACGTACTCACCTAATCGAATCTCACGTATGATCAAATAAGTTGTCCAAATAATACAGATACTTGTATATTATCATACAATTTCCGTGTGGTATGAAAATATCTGTAATATTAATGTCTTCCTGATAAATTCCCCATCGAAGTTTTGACACCGTCAAGAATTCAAAACTGTGTAGTTGAGGATATTCGCTGCTTGTTTAATTATATGTTACCATTATATTTTATTTCATTCTTTGATCATGGCAATCGTTCTTAGAAATTTCTAGAATGTGCGGAGCACGCGTCGCCAGCATCACTTTCCAAAGCCTATATCCTATTCTCTCAGAGATCATGTTTCAGCACCGTAGGAGTACATAGTATGTTTCATCTGTTGTCGGATCACTATCTTTGCGGAATCTGCAACGAGATTGGTTCTGGCAGAAACGCAATCACTAGGCCGATACAAGAAACGCTCAACAAAAGGGCTGGTCTCTACCCAAGTGATGAAAAATTCATCCGGCCATTCATTGGCCAAGGCCGCGATATTGGTTTTAACCAAGGGTCTGAATATCGCTATAGCACCGAAAAGCATTTCAGTTAACGACATCATTTGTTGCGAAAAAGCGGCTCTGCGGAGTATTTCAAGAAGTAGGTATTCTTTCATTGAAATTTATTTGTTTCTTATTGAAAGTTTTATTCTTTCTGCGAATAAACTAAAGGTATATGAAATTGTTTACGACTTGCCGATTTATGTTAATTCAGGTCTTATTTTATGTTCTTATGCTTTATATCAGTGACCATTACTTTTGTTTCATCTCAGTGTATTATGAGGTGCATTTTGTTACTCACTCTTTCTAGGTTGAATAATGGTTCTTAACCTCTTCAATGTCGTCAATAGTGTTCATTCTGGCATGTGCATAATTATATGTATAGTAGTGCGTCAGCGTAGTGCTGGTTAGAAATTGTTAGAAATTCCTGGTTAGAAAATACTCCAATTCTCCCAAAAATACCCACAAACCATACAATCATTAAAAACTCACTAGCGTCGAAAAAATTGCTAAATATTCAAAAACAGACGGAATTCTGAGAAGTAATGCAAATAAAGTACCACCAAATTATTCGAATTAAATTTACTTTTCTCTGAACTAGCGGCCTTAAACGATGTGTTTTCATGATCGTTTAAGAGCAACATTTCAGTGACAAGTCATCCCCCGTGAAGGTGAACAATGTGATTTGTTCGAAACGTTGGGAGTACATCGGCCCTTCCCAGATGTAAGTATTAATTTATTTAGGGGTAACCCGCGTCAAAATCTGATCCTCAAGAGGATCATTCGTCAACCGACGTTTCGCCTAAATCACAACAGGCATCTTCAGGGTGCCTTTTTAATACATTTGCGTCACGAGAGGCAGTGCGAGCACGTCCGTTCGTATCGGGAGCTTATTACCAAGTGAGGTCTGGCAAGTCAAAATTTAATTTATTTTAAGGTATTTCTTAATGGCTTTTGTGTATTTCGTATTGAGAATTGGGTATTCCCGGCCTAATAATAGGACTCCTTGTGATCCGCTTTGTACTCGGTTGTTAGTTTATAATGCAAATCGTTGTTAAGAGAAACCCACTCATAACCAGATATGTTTAGTGGGATAAAATTGAAAAATAAAAAAGGAAGTAAAAATAAATAAGAATCGCCTTTTATCATTGCTTGCTACTTACCGATCAAGTTTGATGTTGAAAAAACATTATTAAATATTTATTTACTTACCTGGAAAAATCCACCGCATTTTTGTTATTAGATTTCTTTCTCGCAAGAATTGTTATTAAGTACCTACTCCAAAAATCAATAAATACCACCAAAGTACATTATGATACAATAACAAGGACTACAATAACGAGAAAAGGTAAGGAGAATTTCTATTGAGTAAAGATAACTTTATTCAACTCGCATAAAAAATATCGCTGAAAATAAATATTTTCCCTTTCACTTTTCCAGACAAGAATTTGCGCCGTCACTTTTTAGACGAAAAAAATATGTGAAAATATTTATTCATTAGCGTAATAGTCCACTCTAGATATTTGCTCTCGGGCGATGACAACAGATTTGCGCCCCAGAGAAGCACTCAAAGAAGGCGGCAAATCCGAGGCGCGAAAATATTTTCAGTGCTATGAAAAATCAACAAGAAACCGTTAGCATTTAACGGAGAAAGGATACTATTATCCCCACTCTGGTGGAGGCGGTATATCTGACACGGTTATTTTCCTCAATTTCACACATTGCCCAGGAACATTGGAAAGAAAGCGTTTTCGTGAAAAACACCCCTCGTCCGTGACAAATGACTGAAGTGTTGTAAGTGGGGTTGTATTGAGATCTCTCGCTGTGGCCGAAACATTCCTTGTCTTATTTCACCCGACGATACTCGCAGCCGGCGTTGTATAAATCTTTAGCAGACGCGGAGCGAGAATATCTATTCCGTGAAAAGTATTTTACGGTTTAGAGTTTAGAGGTTAAATTTATGACGTAATATATTATTTTAAAAACGACAATCCAGACTTTCGCATTTTATAATCCGGCCGTACGTATCATTTAATTTATGATACAAAAATATTGTATCGTAAATTAAATTTTGCGTATTTGGAAAGTCGTTCTTAAATACTTTAGTAGTTCGTTTCGTTAGAAGCAGAAAATAATTCAAGTTAGAGCAATTTTTTACAGTGAAACAAGTGGCGAGAATTTTATTTAAGGCAATCGGTATTTTACGAGGAAATTCTCTGCTCGCGGCACGGAGCGCCGCTGCTCAGCATGGCAATCCAATTACATATTTAACATTAAAATCGAGAAATCAGCTAAACCTGATTAAGTCAATTTTCCTTTATCTCTTCTTCTTATCCGCTTCTTCTGCTTAACTTCTTATTAACCGCTTATCGCACGTTATATACACGGCCAACAAAGCGCTATAATATAATATATATATTATAGAGCTTTGCATCTCAACATAATCATCTGCAGCGGCCAGCAAAGCTCTGTAATAGACTGACCAAAGAATTGCCTTAGTTCTTCGGCCACGATGATGATGCCATTTCCATTTGATTGATTCGATTTCTGGAATATCTCTAGAGCCGTGTGTGATATTTAAGTTTTCATTTTTTTTTGTAACTATACACAATACATCCAGTTGATTTTGGATTATTTTGAGAATCTGATGCTTCATGATGAGTTTGTAAAATATTATGCGATCTATAAAGTTTTTGTCATTACTGCAGAACATATTTTTCAGTGCGGAATAAAGGTTGCTCGAAGTTGCTCAATACGGCATTGGATTTCAATAGAAAAATGTATACTTTCAATTATGTTACCATCCAGTCATACAATACCAATTTCGTTTAAATAATTTAAAGACTTTCAGTGTTGACTGTGTTCTGCGATTTAATTAGAATGTGTTTTGTTTTACATATATTGAGTTATGAAATCCGAAACGCCTGCTTTATTTGGTTCAGTTGAAATTGTTAAACCTCGATGTTACTTAAATTACTTACAATACTAGAAATACCGCATGAATGTAGATTCATCAATATTTTTCCTTTTTGTAACCAGCCTTTGGGTAGCTTCCTGAAGAGCTTCATTGAATATTTATTCTAAATATAAGTTGAACAGCAAGGGTAAGAAAATACATCCCTGTCGTACGCCTTTTTTCATTTCTACCTCGTCTGTTAGATGTATTTCTACCCTTACTTCTGCTTTCGATAGAGATTGCCTATTATTCTTACGTCTATATCATCAGTTTCAGGGGTTTTATCATTATTACCTTTTAGTTATGTCAGATTTTTTTTCAAATATTTTTAAAGCGAATTAAAAGCTATTTTTAAGTTAATAAAATTAACATTATAATTTGTATTAATTTCTCGAGTTTTTTAATTTGTACTCATAAAATCATCTCAATCAACGATTTTCGCCCATAGTTTCTTACACTTTGAGATTTACATACACCTATTATTTCCAAAAAAAAATTCAATAATCTGACGATCAATAATTAGACCACAAATATATTCAATAATCTTTAATCTGATTATACGATGAATATTGGATTTTACTGCTTTTTTTGATTTTGATTTATATTTTTTGATTTTATTTTACTTTTTTTAAATTTTTATTTTTATTTTACTGCGGTGTTGAAAAAAGTAGATTTAAACCTGGCCATTAGAAGAGTGACTTTTCGGTCTCCCGCCTGGTGATCCAGTGGTTGTTGGTTCAAGCATTTAGCTTAGTTTGAAAATAGTAAGGATATACGATTAAAATAATAAGTATTCAGTATAAATGATGTGATGAGTGATGCGTATTCAATATAAATAAAACTACGGATTGCATTATTCCAATATTACATATTAACTTTTATAAACTTGTCAGTATAACGATGCCTTTATTACCTATGATTTCAGAATTTCGGATAATAATCAATCTGGCCCCACCGCGTTCTCGCGTTTAAAGACGTGAATAGTATTTTCTGCTTAATGTGTTGTAATTAGTGGAGAATATATTATATTACACATATCAGTTATAACATTTCATCCTAAATCTCCTTTACAAGAAGGATTTTCTAAGGGTTCGGTAACTGTTTTATAATTAACAATGAATTAATTGATATATTTCATTTAAAATTACTCCTCAGCTTCGCGGTTTTATTGAACAAATAAAAAACTAGTTAGGTATGTCATTAAAAAAAGTAACCCATTAAAACCAAATTTTTACAATACTCCCTTTCTCATTTTTGGGTTTCGTGTCCACCACATGCGTCGGAATCTCCATACAACTTGTATGAATAAACCATTAAAAATTTGAAAAATCCAAAATTATACTATAATTATTATTATTTTTTTACGAACATTTGATAGATCTTCTTGATCGTCGCCACGAGTCTGCTTACATAGTTTTAGCTCGATTGGATCACGGGAAAAGGGTTAACAACCGATCCAAAGTTTTTTCGTCAAGCAAACAAGCAAGCAGACGCCGCGAGTTAAAAGAAAGGAAGTACAAAACTAACCCATAAAACTAAGTTTTTATTTTACTCCCTTTCTTTGTAAATTAAGTTTACCATCATGTAATTAAATAATTGATTGACTGAAAATGAAACATGTCTAGACAAATATCTATGTTAAAAATCTCTAAAAATATATCTTTATTATTTGATTTCTTCCCAAAAAACCGAAGTGTGCTGTCATCTGTGAACCAATTATCATAAATTTTCGAAATTCGTAGTGAAGTACCTATTATACCTATCGACGGAGTAATCTATATATTAATTACTCCAACCAATGTCGTTTCTGCATTTGGATAATTTCTGTTGCCAGTTTAAAAAAAAACATTTTAGAGTACATTAAAAAGATTAAAAAATATAGGAATACGAACAAACTGATATCAAAAAACATCCAAATCCAAATTATCGAAAATTAAAATATCGGAATTTATAGATTTTTTAAAATATTTTCGTGGAATCCGTGTATTCAAAACAGTCGACGTAATTGCAGTCAACGGATTTTTGTGCTGGCCATACCGCTTTATGACATTGACGGTAAGTACATGTTTACGCATTTCTCTTTTCTTTTTATTGTTTTTGCGTGGTTTTTGCATTAATCTTGCTTCAATAAACGTTCAAAACATTTATTTTATGCTTTATTTTTAAACGCTTTATATATTTTTTTTAAACTGCGAAGTGATCTTAACCCTACATTCAAAAACATACGTCTCTCATATAACCTCAAAAGTAGCACAGCGCGTGACGCGAAATGTGTCATTTTTATTGTTTTTGCATTAAACTCGCTTCAATAATACGTTCATTTGAACATGAACATTTATTACGCTTCATATTTATTTTATAACCTCAAAAGTAGCACAGTGCGTGGCGCGAAATGTGTCATTTTCCCCGTATTTATACATAAATATATTATTTTTCAGAATTCCAATGGAAGACTCAACATCACAAACCGGCAATTTGATGGAGGAGCTTTGTGGAAATGACTGGAGGATTGCAAGACGAAGAATTGAAAATATGACTCAAGAAGAACGAGAGAGTCAGAATGCGAGACAAAGGAATATGACTCAAGATGAACGCGACAGGCAGAATGCGAGACGAAGGATTGAAAATATGACTCAAGATGAACGCGAAATGCAGAATGCGATTCGAGTTCACAATATGAATGAAGACCAGCGTGAACGTAACAATGCCAGACGTAGAGTGTCAAACATAACAGAAGAGGAACGTGAAAGAAGGAATGCTATTCGTAGAATATCAAACATGACAGAAGCGGAACGCGAAAGAAGAAATGCTAGGCAAAGAGTGTATGCTGAAGGAAGAAATGCGACATCTTCTTATTTTAAATGTGCCATTAACAATTTTAATTCACTTGCAGATCAGCATTAATTAGGTTCCATGGAGAAGCAGTGTACTGTAGAACATTGCAAGGCGGTTCATTTTGGTGCTGAAAAGGGTAAGTTACTTCATTGCTGTTGCCACAATGGAAAAATATCCCCGCAAGTACTGCCGGAATATCCAGAAGAATTGCGGAGATTATTTCTAGAAAACAGTAATGAGTCTAAAAATTTTAAGGAATTTATTCGTCAGTATAACTGTGCTAATGCATTTGCATCTTTCGGAGCGCAAATAACTGACATACCAGGTGTAGGCCCGTATTGTTTAAAAATTTCAGGTGAAGTATATCATAGAACGTCTAGAAGTTTGCAGAGTGATGGAGAGGTGCCGGCATATGCGCAACTATATGTTTACGATGCGGATGAAGCAGTCAGGGTACGTATGAGCCATCCGTCTAACCTTAGATGTCAACAAAATATAATGGAAACTATTGATAATGTCATCCGTCGTGTAAGTCCATATGCTCTCCAATACAAAAGGTTGAAAGAAGCGGTTGAGGAAGAAGAATCTAGAGTTGCAGAGCACGGGGGCCAGATGCGGAATATTCAACTACTCTTTACGCGTTCTTCATTAGATGACCAAAGAAGGTATAATGCTCCATCTAATAATAACGAAGTCGCCATTGTGTATGTAGCAGATCACGAAGGTAGGTTACCATCAAACGTAGATGTTGCTGTTCACCCTAAGAATGTAGGAGGTCTGCAGCGTATTAATATGTTATCAAAACATTTAGATCCGATGGTTTTTCCATTGTTATTTCCATCAGGTGAATTTGGTTGGACTCTAGGTATTGAACATCATCCAGATTTTCAAACAAACCGACGTCAGTCAGTTACACCTATGCAGTTTTACGCAAGTAGGATAGCTGTACGAAGAAACATTTTTAATTCAGTGCATTATGCAGGTAAACTTTTTCAGCAATATTTAATTCATGCATATATTGTATGTGAATCAAGTCGTTTGAATTACATTCGAACAAATCAACGACATTTGAGAGTTGAATGTTATCAAGGATTGCAAGACTATATCAGGAATATGGCGACGGAAAGAGGAGCACGACCAGGTAATATAATTATTCTTCCATCGACCTTTGTTGGAGGGCCACGCCATATGAACAAACTTTACCAAGATTCTATGGCAATGGTGAGGAAATTCGGTCGCCCTGATTTGTTCATAACTTTTACCTGTAATCCGAAGTGGATGGAAATTCAAAATGAATTAATGTCAAATCAAACAGCATCCGATAGACCTGATTTGGTAGCTCGCGTTTTCCAGTTAAAAGTTGAAGAATTTATCAGGGATATGACAGAAAGGCACATCTTTGGCAAAATAATATCTTGGGTGTACGTAATCGAAGAACAAAAAAGAGGTCTCCCTCATCTTCACGGAGTGTTCACGCTTTGCGAACAGGATAAAATACGTACAACTTCAGATGTTGACAATGTTGTGTCTGCCGAATTACCTGACCGAAGTAATCAAAGATTGTATGATATTATTTTGAGACATAATATTCATGGACCGTGTGGCGTTCTCAATCCTAATTCTGTATGCATGGTAGACGGTAAGTGTTCTAAAAAATTTCCAAAATTATTCAGAGATGACACTAATAACAATTTTGCAGGTTATCCAGAATACAGAAGACGAGATAATTTTGCAGGTAATCATGTTGTTCGTGGAAAACGTATCGATAATCGATTTGTTGTACCATATAACCCGTACCTCAGTCAAAAATATAATGCGCACATCAACGTTGAAATTTGTTCTTCCATTTTGAGTGTTAAATATATTCATAAATATATATCTAAAGGTTTCGATTGTGCTCGAATTCAAATTCACCAAAATCCTGAAAATTTACAATCAAATGAAACTGTGGAGTATGACGAAATAAGTCAATTTATCAATTGTCGATATGTTAGTGCACCGGAGGCTGCATGGCGAATCATGGAAAACCCCATATATGATCATTCACATTCTGTTATGCTTCTTTCAGTGCATTTACCAAATGGACAGCAAATTTATTTTTCAGAAGGACGCGAAGAAGAAGCTCTTCGGGCAGCGGCCTCAAATAATACAACATTAACTGCATGGTTTAAACTTAACCAACAAGATAATGAGGCATGTAATATTAAGTATCAGGATTTACCTAATTTCTATGTTTTTTCCAGCAATAAGCAGTGGAAGAAGAGGCAACGTGGCGGGGACAAGATTATTGGTCGCATGTCCTCCGTTTCTCCTAGAAATGTAGAATTATACCATTTAAGGCTTATTCTTTTACAGGTGACTGGCGCTACGTCCTTTGAATCTTTACGGACTGTTAATGGTTGTCTACTTCCTACATTTCGTGATGCAGCACGAGAATTAGGACTCATTGATGATATTGGAGAATGGCAGCGTTGCATGGCTGAAGCTTCAACGTATATGATGCCCAAAGCTCTTCGTGACCTATTTGTCTTATTAATGATTCATTGCCTCCCACCAGATCCGTTGCAGCTGTGGAACGATTTCAAGGATTTGATGTCAGAAGACTTTATTCATCAAGGTGCTACTGCAGAAATTGCACAAAATTGTTCTCTTTTGTATATTCAAAAGGCATTAATAAATGAAAATTCTTCTTGCACATCACAGGGTTTGCCGGAACCAGATTACAGCAATACTTCTAATGAAGTGGTTGATATTAATTTAGCATTAGAAAGTTCTTTAGGGTTAGAGATGGCTGAAAAACTCAATCGAGAACAACGTTGTGCTTTCGACAGTATTTTAAGTAAAATTTTTTCAGATGTACCTGAAACAAAAAAATGTTTCTTTATTGATGGTCCTGGTGGCACAGGTAAAACTTTCCTTTATAAGACTATTATACATACTTTAAGAGGAAAATCTAAGAAAGTTTTATCTGTTGCTTGGACAGGAATAGCGGCAATTTTATTACCAGGTGGACGTACATGTCACACGGCTTTTAATTTACCTCTTGATTTACAGAATAACACAACATGCAGAGTGACATCCAAGAACCGTGAAATTATAAGTGCAGCTGATGTTATCATCTGGGATGAAGCACCGATGGCGCCAGTTATAGCTTTAGATATAATTGAACGTACTTTGCGCGATATAATGGGTAATAATGATATTTTTGGCAATAAAGTAATCATTTTGGGCGGTGACTTTCGACAAATTCTACCAGTTTCTCGAAGGGCTTCTCGCGGTCAGTTAGTAGCGACATCTATTAAAAACAGCCAACATTGGAAAAATTTTACTATTTTCAATTTGAAAACTAATGTCCGCGCTTTAGAAGGTGAAAATTTATTTACACAGTGGCTTTTAGATTTAGGCGATGGAAAGCTGCCTCCTGTGGAAGGAAAGTACGCGTCATCAGTGCTTATTCCAAATGAAAGTGTAAGTCAAAATGTTGTTCAAAGCATATATAATGAATACATTCTATTGCGGATGTTCCCCTAATGAGTAAACGAGCGATACTGTGTCCAAAGAATGAACATGCTCGATTGGTTAACGAAGATGTACTCGGGCGTTTGGAAGGTCCAATCTTTACATTTTATTCTGTGGATAGTATTATTAAAGATGATGGTATATTAGATGTAAATGAACAGGTTAATTTTCCTGTTGAATTTTTAAATAGCATAAACCCTAACGGCTTCCCCCCGCATACTTTGAATTTAAAAATTGGGGCAATTGGGATTCTTCTTAGAAACTTATCTATTGGGGATGGTTTATGTAACGGAACAAGAATGGTTGTAAGAAACATTAGTAGCAATTTAATTCAAGCAGAAATAATTACCGGTGAAAAGCAGGGTACACTACATTTCATACCTCGAATTTGTTTAAACACTATATCAGATGTGACGATTCCTTTTAATATGTGTAGAAAACAGTTTCCCGTGAAGTTGGCGTATGCTATGTCTATAAACAAATCTCAAGGACAGACATTTGAACGAGTTGGTCTTCTGTTGCCTGAGCCTGTATTTACTCATGGACAGCTATACGTGGGTTGCTCCAGAGTCCGTTCACAATCTTCGTTACAAATTCAAATTGTTGAAGGTTTGAAACAAGGATTAATTCCAAA
>JADDOH010005723.1:0-44615 GCA_016648135.1 Agrypnia vestita | reverse complement strand
AGAAAGTACAAGGGACCAAGGTGAGAACCTTGAGGAACTCCTGAGGTGATAGAAACCGGAGATGAATCATATCCTTTTACAGTCACAACTTGAGTTCGATGAGAAATGTAAGATTCTATCCATCTCAATAAGTTGCCGTGGATTCCTATAGCATGAAGTTTTTTCAAAAGTATACGATGGTTCACCTTGTCAAACGCCTTGCTGAAATCTGTATATATTACATCCACTTGAGATCTCGAATCAAACGATTTGCAAATCTGACTCACAAACTCAAGCAGGTTGGTAGTTGTGGATTTTTTTGGAACAAAGCCGTGTTGATTAATGCAAAGTGTCTGACGAAAGTGGGCGAATATGTATCTATAGCAAATAATCTCGAATATCTTTCCAAAACAAGATAGTTTACTTATGGGTCTATAGTTAATAACGTCACTTTTATTTCCTGTCTTAAATATTGGTGTGATGTGAGCTACCTTCCATAAGTCGGGAAACTTTCCTTCTTTTAAAGATTTGCTAAAAATGATATAGATAGGATCTAGAAGAAGGTGAGCACAATTTTTTATAAGAAGTGGAGGAATACCATCAGGTCCTGCGCCCTTGGCGGGATCCAATTCTTTCATAATTTTTAATATTATATTTCATTTTTATGCAGTGGTATAAAAGAAAGTGAATCGAGAGAGTCATTAATGAGAGCAGATGAGTGATGTTGGTAGCATTATCAAAAACTGAAGCCAAAAATTCTGAAAAGATATCAGAAATTTCTTGACCGCTTGTAGCATATTTTTCTCTCAGAAACATTGTTTTAGGGATTGCATTAGTGAATTTCTTGGTTTTAGTGTATTCCCATAATTTTTTAGTCCCGATATGTAATGATTCCTCTATAGAATTTATATATGAGTGATAGCAGGCATGAATACTATTCTTAATGCGAGATCTTAGCATAGAAAAGGTTTCGTAATCTCTATAATTACCGTATTTTATGTATTTTTTCCTATATTTTTCTTTTTCGCGGAGCTGGTGTCTTAATGCACTGCTAAACCAACATGGGTATTTTGAATTCAAGATCTTTTTTTGTGGAGTGTATCGAGCTATTATCTCCCATAATGTATTATAAAATAAGTTGAGAGAATCGTTGCAGTTTAGTTGATTCATTTGAGACCAATCAATTTGAGCTAGGTCGTTAATACATTTGGCGTAATCAGTTTTACGGAAGTTGTATGCAGTATGGTTAGAATTATGTTGTAAAAAGTTTTCTCGGTTAATCGTTGTGTTTATTTGGACTGGGGGATGAAATTTGTCAACACTTACCAGAGCAGTACCCGAAGACACAAGTAGTGGAGTATCAGATAATATTAAATCTAAAATTTTGGCATTACAATTGGTTATAGAGTTAAATTGTTGAAGATTGGTTGTTGATATGAACTCCATGAAGTCCTTGGCTCTGGAATTAGATGGACTGAGCGGAGTCAGTCCAGCTCCAGAAGTTGTTGCATTCCAAGTTATAGATGGCAAATTGAAATCGCCAAGTAGCATGTTACGTGTTCTTGTAGTGGTTTTGAGGAAATTAATTTGGCATTTAATAAGATACTCATTGAATACTGTATCTGAGATATTAGGCGGTATATACACAACTCCTATATTGATTGGTGTAATATTATTTTTTCCTTTGATTGAGATCCAGAGGTCCTCGAATTCCGTACAGAGATCGTTCCGCTGGTATGCTGAGAATGACTTCTTAGTTGCTAACAGAACTCCACCTCCGTCTTTCCTGTTGGCAAACTGAGAACTATCTCGATCACGTTAAAAACTATATATCTGGCGTCGAATAATTCTTCACTATTCACCCTTGAAGTAAGCCATGTCTCCGTCAAGCAAATAATGTCATAATCACTATTTAGAATTTCTATGTAACACTCATTAAGCTTAGTTCTCAGACCACGAACATTCTGATAGTAGATAGAAAGAGCCATTATGAACTAACACAAACTTATTAATAAACTTACTGGACAGTCCTTTAATTTATTGAAAATTTTGCAATGCATCCAGGTTAGGAACTGGTGTAACTGGCGATTGTTCGTCTTTCCTGATGAAAATTCTTCCATTCTTGGTCCAGACAAATTTAAATTGCTTATTTTTAGCCATTTGTCTAGCTGCTGCATGTATAGTCTTATTGTAAGGAGAGAGATGCTCACAGACATATATCGGGGAAGTTCCCTGTAGACCTATGTGCGATACATTAAGTTTGTTGGACACATTATTTTTGTTGTATGTCTTCACAGCTGAGAGAATATTATCCCGGATTCTACTATTTTGGAGGCGAACAATAATATTTCGTGATCTTGCGCTCTTGCTAGATTGTCGATGAACCCGATGGCACGCCAGTATTTGATCGTTCTTTATGTTGGCAGATACGCTTGTGCATATTTTAGAAACTGTATCCAAAAGATTCTCCTGACGATTTTCAGGCACCATCTGTATCTCGAGGTTACAGTTGCGGCTTATCTGTTCCATTTCTTCCAGTTTTTTTTCCAATCTTTGGTGACTTTCTTGAAGCTTTGAATTCTCAGATTCTAGTTTTTTAACACGAGCAGTGTTTTCAATATTAGTTTTATTGAGACGGTCGTACTCACTTGATAGATATTCAATAGATATTTTGATGTCTTCTATGCCAGATATCTTCTCATTAATATGGTCGAGTTTTCTTTCAATAGTTTTATTTAATTCATACATAAGATTATCGAACTTTTGGTCGATATATTTCTTCAACTGTTTAAACTTTATACTTTTATTATTAAAGCTTTTAACAGTTTTGAACGAAATTTTATGACCCACTTTACCCGGAAGCATAATATGTGGGATATAAAAGCAAAGGCAGCAACATTTAAAAAAAAATGCAGTCATCGAAGATTACTAATATAGAATGTACTAAATTCGAATTTTTATACGAAATATAGCCTATAAATTTATAGAAAACATGATTTTGGAAGGGATTGATAAATAAAATAAATAATTTAGTAAATTTTAATTTAGTTATCTTCGGTGACTGCATTCAAAACATTTATTTTTAATTTTTGGATATTGCTGCCTTTGCTTTTATACCCCACTCTGTGCCGATATTTCAATTTCATTAATACACCAAATAAGAAATAAATATTAATATGAAATAAATATCAAATAAATTGATATCTAATACCCTCCTGCAAATATCATATTTGTGTTCAAATCTAATATAATACCGACACGATGAAGGCTCTTACAATAATTGGATATATTCCATTAACTCCCGTCGAATAAAGTTAGGCGAATTTCTCAGAACCGTCGGCTTGAATGGCGTTAGGAAATACAAGAAGTCTGCAAGTCGTTTGCTAAATATATGTGACAACCTGTCCCGAGGATTCATGTTTCAATACTAAATCAGCTCTAGCGAGGGCCGGAGGTTAGCAGGCATTTCTGATTATCCTTCATGTTAGCTGGTTATCCTCGCTGTAATGTATTTTATCTCGAGTTATCCTCTGCTTATATATTTTGGCTCGGCGAAATAGGATATCATTTTATCCTTGTAAGTGAGACAAGCTGAAGGGAAACGTATTTATTTTTTAAGTGTGATAAAAATATTTTTACAAAATACGCTCTTTATTTGTTTGTTTTATTTTATTAGCGAATTTAGTTATCGGTGTCATTATATTGTTACGGGATCGTGGCTGTGGGAGGCAAATAAAACACTTTATTTCCAAAACCAATTTCCATGAATGTTGATTTCGCGATGCCTCGAGAACGTTCTACTAGTTTCTCTATATTGCTAGTGGTTATGAGAATAGCCCAATTAATTATAGATTCATGTAGATCATTCGAGAGACATAGTGTATATGATGCTGGATTGTCATATCAGGAGTTCTGGGTTGGATTCTTGGTGTGGTCACGATTTTATCAAGTATAAAATGAAGAATTAAAATGACAATATAATATACACATATAATAAATAATATGCTTTAGTCGTTCTTCATAAATTAACCATGAACACAACAAACATAAAGAACAGACTAAACAACTACAAAATTTATGATCAAAAAATAAGAAACAAATCGACTTATTTCACAAGGCTGGTTGTCCATAGTTCTCTTGTTTTTATTAAAATATGTAATTTAATAATAAAATATGTAATGTATCTGGATGAACGTCTGTCAGAGCACATGAAAGGGATGCAGAGAGGGAAAATGGGATAAAAGGAATGCGTCATGCGGGGCGCGCCATTACAAATGCCACCACGAAAAGACGCATTCGAAGAGCTATTTAGAACCGCTAATTGTACCTTTTTGAGATATCGTTACATTTCGTACGCAACAAATAAAAACCCAGAAGCGCATTTGAACTTTCACTAAGGATCCCAGATTCCCGATACAGATCCTACCTTGGCAAAAGGAAAGGACATAAAAAATATGTCGATGATAACATTATCATCATTTGTGTAACCTTAATTCTAGAACTAGTAAATACTGAGTTAAAATTGGCTACATTAATAAAATTTGAGAGCGAGGACGTATTATGCCTTATGTCATTAATCGCCTACTAGAAACATTCAATGGTATGTTTTTCACACGAAATTTTGAGTTAATATTACCATAAATTATTTATATTATATACAGAATATAATATTATAGAAAATACAAAATAAATATCCTATATAAAATAAAACAATTTGTGAAGTGAAGGAAAATAAGTTATTTTTAATCAAATTATCTCCGATAATGGGTAGTATTAAAACATAAAGATTCAAAATGTTTAAAAAGATTCAAAATATTTGAATTATTTTTTTTTTATGAAAATACAACTTCAAATATTTATATAAAGAGAACCAGTACAAAATAATTAAAATATTTTTTTTTAAGAAATAAAATAAACCCAATTATTCCGTTTCAAAAACACATAAACAGCTTTGAAAAAATGATTTTTCCAATAGCTTCATATTATTTTATATAATCTGCTTAAGGTTGCTTATTAATATAAGTAATTTGTTTCTTTTGTACGCGGAAAATAATAATACGTTTTTTGAATGGAGAAAAAGTTATCAAAATGGCGGAAAATTGTAAATTGTAAAAAAAAAAAGTAAATTGTGAATAAAAGTGGTCATTATCCTAAATAAATAAAAGCAACACGAAAGAAATATGTTTATTATATAGTTGAATATAATATATTCAAAAGAGCGTAAGCAAAGTTGATAAATTTGTTGTTGTAATTTAGTTAAGTTGTTTAATAAATTAAGGTACTTAAAATTATTAAATTCCCCTCAATTTTTAATTACTTCCTTGTTCAACGTTGTCGATGTTAAATACAATAGGGTATATATTGAAGGGGTTTAAAGTAAGGTAATAAATCATTGATTGTCCATTAACTAACGAAAAGGGAAAAGGAACAAGCCCTGCAAGGTTATTTTAAAGTACCTACTGCCGCGAAAATCCAGGGTTTATTTTTGTTGCAAACAATTGAAATTAATAAATTATAATGTTGAAAAATTTTGATAAAATTTTAAGCAATGTATGTAGATCGGAAAATGTTAAAATATTAAGAGAAAATTATCAATGTTCATTTTGACGAGAAAAAAAAAACACCTCCACGTGTGTAGTTAATCATTTTTTAATATAATTAATAGAAATAAACTTTGTTTTCACAATTTTTTTATTTTTCAAAATTAAATTAAACAACATATTTTTATTTTACACGGAAGTTCACAAAGAAATCAAAGAATATGTGCTTATTGATATTGTTCAATTTTTGAATATCGATTTGAAAGATTTTATTATTCATAAATAATAAATAATTTTATTTAATTATTCATTATTTATGAATATGCGCTAAAATTTTTTTATTTTAACTCAATTAATATAAAAATATTAAAAATAACAATGACTAAAATGCAGTTTTTTCATTTTTATAAAAATATACTATCATTACTTAAAATATCAATATATTCAAAACCCTTATGATTTTCTATGTCACGATAAAATTAAATGCGGTAGATATTGAGAAATCAGAATTGAGTAAATTGGACGATTTTAGTGCTGCCGTTTGAAGATTATTTTAAATTAATTATTATTATATTTTATATTGATCCGTTTTCAAAATAATAAAGTATTTCTATTTTTCTAGAACTTCCATTAGACACTGGTTATTAGATTGTTTTAATATCTAGTGGTTACAATTTTAGTATATGTACTGCGGAAGCGAGTTAATTTGTCAATTGGTGTTTAATTAAATAATATTTAAGATCATTTCTTTTACAATACAGATTTGTAATTGACGCTTCGGGTAAAGAATGATACCAAAAATGGCGAGCTTTACAAAGTAACGATGTTTTGAATAGACTGCATAGGGAAAATGTTATAATAATAAATGATATAATATAATAATAAATGTTATGTAATAAACGTAAAACTTTGATAAAATTTTAGTCATTAAAACAGAGTTCTGTTTGTGAGCTTGTGGTATTTAATTAATACGGAAGAGAATGCAGTTCAGAAAAAGCCACGTTTATTCCTAAGACATGCTTTAAATAATAATTTTAAATTTATTGTTGGAAACTCGAATGTTCATACTGCAATTGTCTATTAGTGGCATTGCCATGAAAAGTTGAACTGATATAAAACAGTTAGTACAGCGTTCTGTTTTGTATGGAAACATTTTGTAATATTGTTTTACATATAATATATTTCTCTGGTTTAGAATAAAATTCACAGTCAGAGGATTTATTTAGTCAACACATTTCTTATTTGGTGTCACCAAAAAAGAGATGGGTAACATTTTCGCATAAATGGACGTTGTTATATACCTAATAAAATAGAAATAATATAGCGATATTAAAAAAAATGAATAGATACCAAGAATATGCCTATGATTGCTAGTACATTTTACGTATTAATTATATTATGACGATACAATATAATATTTGATGCCGACGTAAAAAGAGTTAATAATTTTCTAAGTGTTGCATTATTTTAATTTCACATTATAGATCAAGAGAGGAAAATAAGGGGTCTTCAAAATTTATGCGATACATAATTATTTTTTCATGCCACTCTTCTTGGCGTTTCACCTATATAGAATATTCTTGCCACTAATAAGTATTATATTGCTGCGTCATCAACTGAGATGTGTGGGTTCCTTTTACCACCTTTTGCCATAATTTTCGGAATTGTAATTATAAACGATTGATTTTATTTGAATGTGGAATAAACATTTATCTCAGTAAATGATTCAATTATGTTAGTCGTGGAGAAGGATGTAATTACTAGTTTAATAAATTTTTATATATTTATACCGACAGTTTTTAGGAAACTTGTTAGTAATTTTAAAGTGATTTGATCATTGGAAGATAATAGGGTGGGGATGCTGAAGGGTAATGGAATATTGTTATAAAAAAGATCTACATGAATCTTAACACTTACAATACCCAAAAAATTAAAAATGTATATGGTTTTTTCACTTTATTTTCATCCGTTAGATTATTTATAGGCGTAATTATTGGGTGTAAGCCTGTCCAAAATATATGAAATATTAATGAAAGCCAAGATCTGTGTCTTGCGCTTTACATACCTAAGCTGAAACATACATAGGTAGGTACATACAACTATCCAAAACAATAAATTTATTTAGAAATATGAATACATTAAACATATAACCTTTTTAATTAGAAGGTATATGTACTTTTTTATATAGAAAAAATTTCAAAAAAAAAATTATAATATTGATCTGAGAAATTTACACATATTTTTGCTCGTTAAGCACGTCTAACATTGTGTAAGTTTGAAAAATCGATAATAGTTTAAATTATTTCTCTGGCAATATGTAATTAATATTCGGTTCTATCTTTTCTTGATTGTTTTATTTAAATGAAAACTTCAGTTGTAGGTTAAGGATATATAATTAGGTCAAGGTTAATTAATAACGATACATTAATGCTGATGTTTAATATAAAAAATGTTATTGTTCAATTAAAATAATTATAAATTAGGTACCTTATCACTTCTTAATCTATTTGTTCTACTTATCTAAGTTCGGCGTCGAAAACAGAATATCATTTTTTTCGTTTTGCACAGTTCTTTATTTCTTGCAGTTCGATCAATTTTTTCCAAAAATTTGCTTTACGTTATCTATCCATCAGTTTGTAGGACAGGCAAAAAGCTAGTTATTCAAAAAGTAATAAGATGTTTTGAAAATAATTTCTACGTGCGATTAGAAGTTCTATTACACGATAATCTTCTGGGCGATAAATGTTTTCATAGAGTCATCAAAATATTGCGCATCCAATCAACGGATGCACATTTCCCTTTGGCTTGGTATTCTGCCAAATGCCTCGCACGCCCCTGCACAGCCTGCACATTGCACCACTCTCCCCTATTCAGCCCCGTGTCATACATACAACCAACATCCATCCCTTACGCTTAGACAATGTGTATTGTCCCCGTTGTTTTCGCCAGAGCCGTGAATTTATAACTAGGGATGATATTTTAGTTTTCCTACTACAGAGGGAATATTTCCATTATTGTAAAATATACGACGTTCGTTGATCGTAAGTCAATGAAAACTGCGACGGATATGATCATTTTTTTCGTAATAAATAGTGGATTTCATAACAAATATTTTGCTGCCGTGCGAAAGTACCCTTACGTCCCCTCCCATCGTCGTCATAAAAGTTTTATAGAATAAAAACACACGTGTAGTATTCACGCGATGAATATCGGGATATATTGGTTACTTGAGAATTTGATAGAAAATTGATTAATTTGGCATTTATTATATTACACAGTAGGTTTTTTTTTATTAAGATAAATTACAATTATGAGATTTCTTATTGGATAAATAAGTAACAGATTAGCCTGGTATATAAATATAGGGATTGTACGAATATTTGATGATATCGACCATATCGTCGCATCAGAGCGATTGCTTGTTTTCAAAGGAGAATAAAACAAATTTACCTCCGTTTGTTTTCTATTTATCACGTATTTTACGACAAATAAAATGATGTTATTGATAAAATTGGAATTTATATTGTAAAGATTCGTGATGAAAGAGTTATTCATTAGCCATAGGTTTATTTTTTATTTTTGTTAATGTGTATATTTCCAATTATTTTTTTAAATATACGTTATATCCTGATATAAGGAATATTGACACCAAAATGTGTTGATTACTTATTAAATAAATAGTGGATATAAAGTTTTTTTTTATTAATACTAAAAATGCCACCACAAAGTATATTGGCTATGATTGAAGAAAGTTTTATTAAATCAAAAGGGTCAAGAAAAATAAGTATTTGAAAAATTCAATATCTTGGGCTTGTAATAAAACATTCTGAGAAGTAATAGTTAAAACATCTCGTATATGAAGCAAGGAAGGATTTTTAGAAATGACTGCCCTGGAAGATGGAGTAAATATTTTTTTAGCACTACGAAAAACGACGGTACTCAACAACTACAGCTTGAGAAAATCGAGAAGTAGAAAGTAGAATTGAACCCGGAAACCTGGTACAAGAAACAGCACCTTGCCCACTCGATTACGAGAGCCACCACAACTGAAGAAGCTAAAGCAAGTAGGGCCAGTCGACTGTAGAGATTTTATTCTCCAAAGTCAGTTTCATGTTGTAATAAAATGAAGAAGAAGAAAATTTCGTTACTTAAAAGAGCGTACGTTACTTTGGGTAATTCTTACCAATTTTATATACGGAGTAACTTAAAAAACATAAATAACCTCGTAGGACTATGTTCCTGCTTTAATTATGAGTCGAAAATATCCAAGCAGCCACGACCTTATAATATCAATTGTTATGGAGACATGCGACATATAATTTAGAATTTTTTTTCAATATTTCTTATTAATTTTTTGTAAAACGTTGGACTATCATTATCATAACCTATATAGAATATGAAAAATTCATTTCCTTCAATACAAGTCAAATAAAATAATAAAAACCTTCCAATTCCAATCGGAATTTTTGCAAGTTTTTATTTTTTTTTAACTTGTATTGAAACGAATGAATTTTTCATAATAGATGTACGTTACTTTAATAATAGTTCAACATTTTGTTAAAAATAAGTCAGAAATATTGAAAAAAATGCAAACTTTGATAACTCTATAACTATTGATGGTCATGGCTAGTTGAATATTTTCGACTCATAATCGTACAGTTATGGTCGCAAAATAAAAGACATGCGCTATACAAACTGTAAGCTTGATGAACATCATAAAACAACCATCCAATCTGTTAAGTATCCAAATTGGAGAAATTCAATCGAAGGAAGTGCTGCCGCAAAGCACGCGCTAATGGTGGATTCCAATTCCGATGAAATCAGTTTGGATAATTTGATAACTTTTCGCCTGATTAAATTGCGTTCGCGAAGTCGCGCTCGAGTGTAACGCGAGTTTGCCCTAAGTCCTGTATCGTATCGCTGAAAGAACTTTAAGCCGGGATATTTGACACCAACTTGGAATCCCTTTGTGAAGAGAGCTGCGCGCACTTTTGTCAAGTGTATAATATTACGGATCTTACAACCTTTGCCAGCGTTTGCTTCCATTAAGTCTTTCTTTCTCGTTTGAAGATGGAAATTGTAGCCAAAACGTGAGGTGTTTGCAAGTGAATCAAAGCTTTTTTGTAAATTTATTCACAGTTAAATTTACAACTTAATAAAAATATCACTGTATAATAATTTCGTTGTCTGTCCATCAATCCGTCCGTCTATCTGCCCGTCTATTCCCGTAACTTCGAGTAACGTCCGTAAATTTGTTATAGTAAATTCTATTTCCCAAAAAAAAAAATATTTTCGGAATTTTTATTATATAGATATTAAGAAAAATAATCGAGCGAGTTCTTACCTATAGAGAGCGATTAAATAGATGCGACTACTACGTGCGAGAATGAGATGGAATAGAAGTATTAAATAAAATGAGTTCTCAGATGAGTAATAAATTGCTTAGTGGTGTGATTTAAAGAAAAGTGTATTAATTTGATTCGTATTAAATGACTCTATGAATAAAATAATTAATTAATAAATCGCTAATTAATTTTCAGTATTTTTATTTGTCCCCCAAAGTCATGATGACCCGTGACAATATTAGAAATGGAAAGAAGTGATGAAATAATTGATGAGGTTTACATCATAAATATCATAGTGAAAAACAATCTTCAAAACCAGTTTCATACTGAAATTAATGAAAATATCGCCAACGGATTTTAACTACAATTTCAGGATTTAACGAAATCTAACTTTGTACATACCTACGGAGAAACTTTGTGTAATGACGATTTGCGCAAAAAGGGTGAAAATCAAACATTCAGTGAATATAACTATTTCTCAAGCACTAGGGCGATGCTTTTCACATTTCGAGAAAGGGATACAGATCCTTATCGAAAATGATACTAAGAAGAAAATGAAGAAAGAAGCTCAAAGTCATTTAGAAAAGTTAACAAGACGACCTTTTGTTAGAAACAGCTAAAAGAAGATAAGAGAGCAAACTTTACATAATTATTTTTGTCCAGTGTCTTCATCCCAAAATAAATCATTTTTAATTTCGTCCTTAATTGATACATATTTTTCAATAATTAAACAAAGGTATTTAAGAGACTTTACACGCTCAATTAAAATAACATACCAACAAAAATTATGTTTTTTCAAAGTGATAGAACTTAAATATAAAATATAAAAAAACATAAAAAATATAACAATCATGGTAAAAATGTCCCTGGTTATGGCTATTGAAAAATAATTTTATGCCATTGGTGTTAACAAATGATTACGATCCACGATTTTGGAAATTAATTTGCAATTGATTGAATTATTGAAAATAATTCAAAATGTTTCGCACTTAATTATCACTAATCACTCGTCTTTGGAACATTTTATACTCGTCTTAAAATACTCGCAAGACTGGGAAACATGTATTTGCGAATTTCCGTAAGGTAATCCTCTTAATTTATTTTCGTTGCCCGCACTCGCTGGCCACGCTGTATTTGTCGCTGGTTTGGCGCACTTGAATTTATAGACGCATGTCGCTTTCTCGATGTTTCCAGAAGCCGGTGGACTATTCCAGAAACTTCTAGTAATTTTTCATTTTTGTAAAAGATGTAGAGTGCTGTAAAATCATCGTTTATGTGTAATTGTTTCTGTTTCTACCCTCTCGTGACAATATATGTTTTTTTTTTAAATTTATCTCTGGGTGGGCTGCAGCTTGTGGGCTGGTATACCCCAGCTTTTTTACAATGTCATTTAAATAATATCAATTAAAATTTTTTGTTAGTATGTACCAGCAAAAAATTAACAATTTCATTTTTTATTTATCTATTTATTTATCTTCATCTTGTTACATGACATAGGAGATAGAGCCGCTCATCTCATCTCATAGGAAGAACCTGTGCCGAGATGAGCAGCTGAACAATATGGTGAGAAAAAAAAAAGATATCCAACAAAATACTATATAACTATAAGATTAATTAATTAATTAATTGAGTATATAAATATAAAATGTGGATAATAAGTATATATTGTATAATACAAAAGCAATAGTGAAAGTAACAATACATTTATTTATTTAAAAAAAAAGTTTAAATTCTGAGATGATTTAGTATTTTACTTAAAGAATGTGTGTTTGAATTCTGAGATGGTTTAGTATTTAAAAAAAACATTTATATCGATAATAATATTAAATTGCATATTAAGAGACCACTAGACATGATTAGATGGACTCCCAGAGTTCTGAAGTGGAGTTCTTGGGAAAATAAAAGAGGCGTCGGAAGACCTCAAAAGAGATGGGCTGACGATATAACCGCTGTGGGGGGAAAGAAATGGCTACAATTAGCAAATAACAAAGAAAGATAGAAGGGTATGGAAGAGGCCTATATCCAGTAGTAGAGAGATAAATACCGAAGAAGGAGAAGATGTAATAAAATATTTCTTGAGCAATTTAAATTTCTAATTGCAAGGGTCCCAGAATAAAATTATTTTGCGAAAATTTCGACATGACAAATAAATTATCAACAAATTTATAGAAAAGAAATACAGAAAAATCAAAGTAACAAAAAAATATTTTAGCACATACGGAACTCGAACCAACGGACCTCCACTATATCCGGGAATGGCATGCTATCCAATTTCGCCAGGGCAGCTCGGTATATTAACGTAATTTTTCGACCTTATATAGAGTCTCAATTATTCAATGTTTAAAAGCAATCCACATTTTATAATGCGATAGTCACAAATAACTTTGTGTATCCACCGCTAGAATCTAAAGTATTTTTTCGTTAATTTGATTTTTCTGTCCCTATGTCTTTTCTGATTGATTAATAAATTTGTTAACAATTTTCAGAACTTTGTTCTGAAATTGCAACATCACAATAATAATGTGAAAATTAATAAATAAATGAATTATGAATTTATTTTATACGATATTATACGACAAAAATATATAACTATCCATGTATATTAATTTAAGTGCGTGGTTTTAACACATGATTCAAATCAACATAGGTAGGAAATTATCATTCTATTTTCTATTAATAATTTTTAAAATAATGCCTAAAAACAAACTCTCTTTTATTAATGGAAATGCGTTTAATAATTTTGAAAGAATAACATTTTCTTTCGTGAATTTTAAATCATTAAAAGCAAAGAATAGAAAATATTTTATGGCTTGTGTAGTTGAATTTTTGTACGACGACGTAAATATTTGAGTGATGGAAAATTTTACCAATTATTATGAACCGAAAGGGCTTCCTAACGACTTATTAAGTGAAAAAATATACGTCAGAAACCCTTAAAAGAAAATTTATGTCCGTACAGTGACTGTGAAAGAATTGTAATTTCGGAGAAGGTATTGTTATCTTTGAGGAAGCGGCCCTAATAGAACGCGGTCATGCGAACATTTGAAAAATGAAAAAAATAATGAAAATGGAAGAACACTACAGCGTGTGTTTTTGATTTCATCCCTCATGAAGGATGTGAGACATCTCTGAGAGTACGGTTGCCTGATTTTTTAAGGGTATATACCCGATTATCTTTAGATGTTATCCATTGTTAAACAAATATTTTTTTATCATAATGTTTTGTGATTTTATTTATACTCTATTCTGTATTGTATACAAAAATAACTATTCAATTCACATATGAGTAGTTCTTCTTATAGTGCCATCTACTGTAGGAGGTCGACGATCACTCTGGCGATTACGAATTTATGTACCGCCGCCCCCGCACGGAAAAACTCAGTCGAGTTACACTTATACCAGTCCCTCAAGTTACGCAGCCGTGAGATGCGGCGTCTTCCTACGCTTCTTTTACCACTGGATGATGATTTGGTTTGGGGTTTATTTTGGTCCTCTCATAATATGTCCGAGATACTCCAGCTTTCTTATCTTGATAGTTCGCAGTACTTCTCGGTCTTTTTCCACACGCCTTCATCATTCGTCACTCTATCCACACAGGAAAATTTCGATGCGCGTCTATAGATCCACACCTCAAAAGCCTCGACTTTGCGGATTAGTTCTGGGTTTAGTCTCCGCGCTTCCACCCGACATAAGAGAATTCAAAAATATAACACCGAACCTTACGCATTCTAAGTTGTAGGCTTAGATCACGGTTCGAAAATAACGTTCCCATTTTGAGCACTTCTTGCCATCTTTATTCTAGCTTTTACTTTTTGAGATGGATGGGAGATGGAGGTAGATGAGTAGTAAGTTATCATAAAATCAAGATACATTATAGATGTCTCATAAAGACGAAGCTATATGGGAAAGTACGTGGGTGTGAAAGACTTTTTGAGTATTCATAGGGCTTACGGTCTATCTTATCTACGGCTGACTTAAGTGATCACTTTACACAGTGTAACGTTCAGCAATGATAGACTACTTTTATATAGATAGATAGATAGATAGACTAGATTTATCAAATTTTTGATACTTGTATTCAGGCTTAACTTGCGCCCCTTTTTTCGTGTGTGAGTTGTATTTTTATCATGGGTCGAATTGGTGAAGGTAACGTTGTGTAATGTGATCACTTAAGCCAGCTGTACGATAGGTCTCCAGGTAGATAAACACCCAAAAAGATTTCCATACCTGCTTTCGTCATAATTTCGTCTCTGTGAGACGTCCATAATATATTGACAAAATCCTATGTTAAAAATACGCATTTCTGATCAAGCCTATGCACAAAAAATCATATGAGCGTCTTCATTAGTCAGGGTAACTCCATTTCAACACTTAGCACGACGCCAAATAAATGTAATATATTTTTCCTATATTTATATATTTCCTATATATATATATACATATATATATATATAGGAATATATATAAGTGTATATATATATTCCTATATATATACACTTTAATGATCATTATATTGAGTGAAAAAACATAAACATTCATATTTTATGTTTTACTACTCAAGATTCGAGAGTAACAGGAAAAGTAATAAATTGACTAAATTCAAATATAGATTTTTTAAAACGGACAAGGTGGACAAACAAATAATTAATGGATTATGTACTAACAAAATGAGTCGGAGCTGCTGGTGTAAAGGTGGTTGTAACGGGAATATTAAGAGAGGAGTTAGTGAAAGCACTATTGTTAAGCAAATTAATACCAGAGTTTAAATTTCTTTTAATTTCTAAACATTCAAAATAGTTCATTTTATTACTTTGTGCGCGACGGGATGGAGAAGATTAATGGTGCGTGACCGAAAATAATGATTGTTATCCGTGATGTGGTACGCGAATTCAGAAAAGTTATTACTAGTGAGATAACGTCAACGCTCTACAAACCTAATGTTGAGATGTATTAACACGCTCTCCTGTTCCCCACCGAATCATGGAAGGTGAGATCAGTCGTCACGAATGTAATGATTGTTATTCAGTAGCCTAATAATAATTTGAAACACTATTATTAGCAGCATCAGTAGAGCTCCAAAGGTGTGAAATATGTACTGATATAATGCTTTTTTCTTAATATTTATAGTATTTATTTTCTGTATCCACCTCTATAATATTTAACGCTCCATCAAATGTTCATCTGAGTGTAGAGTGGTTTTTATTTTTCACCTTCACTTCGCGTCGTTAAGGTTAAGATATATGTTGCGAAGATAGGTAACCAAAAAAACATAAATCGAAACGTAAAAAGGTAAAGGCAAAAACATAAAATAAAAATGTTCAACATAAATAACCTTTAAATGCCGAGACACAAAATGACAGCGGAAAATATATATTTTCCGCGCTGAAAAGGGTCAACATTGATTCCCTGCTTAGAGGCTTGAATGCGGTAATAAAATAAAATTCTCCGAATTCTAGTTTTCGACGTATGAATTTAAATCATCGGACAATGGTGGATGAAGCGGAAGTGACGTGAGCCTCCCGCCATTCCATCCTCTCGCAGCCCGAGGAAGAAAGCATCCTGCATCCGGTTCCGGCACTGTGACGTCTGCGATACACTGTGAGGAAATGCTTTCGAGGTTTTCAACCGTTTTTCTCAGTTCGCTGTTTTTTTATTATCCTACGTGTGGTTTTTATGTTCCTCGCCTGGAGACGTTTGCAAACTGTTGCTACCTACTTTGGCGTGGAAGATTTCTTGTATACCTTTTATGCTTTCTCTCTACAAAAAATAGTCAAAATATTGTTTAAAATCCTTTAGAAAGTAAATGAATTATCCGGCTTCCCGTATAAATGAATAAATTCTTGGAATAAACACTGTGTTCTGAACATTTTCCGAGAAACTCAATGTAAACCGAGTGAGCCATTTCTATGGAGTAGTAATGAAAGTCAGATAGAAAATATAATTATACAACCTTCTTGCCCAAAATTGAAAATACTTGGTAAGGTAATACATTTTCAGCCTTTATTTAAATAAATATTCATTATCGTAACCTTTAAAATTGTTTGATATTGTTTTGTAGAATACTATTTTATAATAATTATAAAGTTTACGCTCTGACATATAAATACAGATTTACTAAATAACCTAAGTACTAATTGAATAATATAAATTGTTATTTTAATTTTAGTACTGTGAAACCTGTTAAATACGGGTTTATGACTCTTAAGATACAATATTATCTGACGATATAAAAGATAATTTCGAAATAAGTAAAAAATTAAGTATATAAAAAAATTTTAAGCATTAATTTATTGAACCATTATTCATCATCATCATCGTCTTCCCTTTGTCCTAGTAGGGTCGGGGGCTCAATGACTCGACAAGGTGCTTCCATGATCCCCTGTGATAAATACATGCGCCAAAAATATTTTTAATGCGGATGGGAAATTTGATACGAAAACAATTTTAATGCATTAACATTATTATTGGGAAGGGGGGGTGGGGGAGGGTAGATTACAATACATGTGTGTTAATTAACGTAAATTATAGGAATCTCACAAAGACGAAGCTATTTAAATGGGAAACGTGTATGGAAATCCTTACAGGGTAGTCCGAGGCTTCTGACCTGTATGAGCTGGTTTAAGTGATCACTTTTTCACCAATTCCACCGTAAGAACATTCACACATTATCAAATATGTATTTAAAAGTTGTATATATATGCTCTAAATCATATATTCTGTAGAGGTATCATTACCAGCTATGAAATCAATGTATATTATGTCATGAGAAGGACCATAGATGTCTCTAGCATAGTTAATTAGAATATATGAAAGAAATTAATTTAGAACATACATTTGCACCACCCTGTAAAATTTTTTATACTCCTTTACCACAAAAATAGCTTCGTCTCTGTGAGATTTCAATAATTTTTGTTAACTAATAATTAGCTCTCTGTGGACAGAATCCAGTAATTGTGTTCTCAGAATATATTGTATTATAATATTATATGTAGTAACGTGTTCTGGGTGTTTTTCTATCCCAAATAAAATAGACTTGACAATTTTAAAAATATCAGAATATGGATTTAATTAGACTAAAATAATATTTATAATTAATTTTCCCGTAACTTTTTCTGAAAAAAATAATAAAATAAAACAAAGTGAATAAAAATCTGTATTTTACTTGTTTTGTAATATTTGTTAGTTTTGTTTTTAAAACTGAAAAATGCACGGCGGACAAGTTTGAAATTTCTCGTTAAGCTCTCTTCGCTAAGCGTTGGAATTTCTCTCACTCTCGGTGTGAAAAGGGTAGTGGGGGAGGGTAGTGCGAAAAGGGTAGTGGGGGGACCAAATAGACGAATCGCAATACACCACCCGGCCGGCGAGGAGCCTCTTTGACAGGATCCCAATTATCGACTTTAATTATATAAAAAAAAGACGGCCAAACTCCATTCCTGTGAAATGAGCGCTAATATATCACCGAGGTGTTTGGTATTCGAGAACATGTCTATCACAAAGCCAAACAATTTATTGACAGCAACTTCTCCAATATACAGGGTGTAACAGAGCTAGTCCACATATTTAGTTAGTAGATTTCTGAATAAATGATGAATCGAAAATGTTCAAGAAATAATGATCTAATGTCAATCCAGGAGATAAGAGACTTTAAACATTGCTATTTATGTTAGTATATAACCACTAAAAATTACTATTTTGTCTACCGGTTTCTTACTTACCGGTTACTAAAATACTCTTCACATGCGTGTTACACGCATGTGAAGAGTATTTGTGTGTAATTAATACTATGGTTGTGTTGTGTAGTGATATTTACATGCTAGTGTGGTGTTTGTACTGACGAAGAGAAAGGTTACGTCTTGAAACCGGTAGACAAAAAAGTAATTTTTAGTGGTTATATACAAATATAAATAACATTTTGTTAAAATGTCCGACTACAAAGTTAGATTTATATATTAAAAATAATGCTTTATAAATATGTTTAAAATATTAACAATATTCAAAGATTGCATTTTTTTTCTACATTTATGTCTTATCTTGTGTTTAATATTGGATTGGCATTAAAAACACGTTTTACAAATTTACGGACCGACAGACAGATAGACAGACAATGAAATTATTATATTTAGAAGATATCGACTCCTTCGTAGATATACAAGTTTTTAAAGTACAAATATAAAAAAAAAAATGAAATACAAAATCTGAAATATTTTAGTAAATAAGTCGCGCTTTTTCTTAAAAAGACGTGTTTACTTGTATTGACTCAGTTTCGAATGAAAATTTTAAAAATTTACAAATAAGTCTATTTTAAAAATACTTTGCGTTTATTAAAAATTGACGATGTGTTATTTTTTATTAGATGCAGTTAAGAGCAGTAAAGTTAAGAAATACTTTAGTGCATTATAAATGTGTCTTAAATATATGCGATCGGGACATATTTCCTCCGTGTCTCAGTCGCTTCGCTTAAAGAAGGGGTTTATTTCAGCTCAGTATAATTTTACATTCTGTGGTAAAAACATGTTATTTAAAAAATAAACAGTAAGTGCAAACACTTTAAAAAAACAAACACAAATAAGAAAGGCAATAAAAGTGAAAGCAAAAATCTATTGAAAAAACTTATAATAAAAATAATTAATAAAATACTAATTCAGTAGAACTGTACATATTCAAGAAGAAAAAACATCCATCCGATTTGTTGATAAAAAAACATCCACGAGATAAAAAATGGTTGAAGAATCTCTGGAATATAAATCATCGCATAGACAGCACAAGTTCCTGAATGCGCATTGGGAAAATAATTACCCACTTTGGACTATTATTGCGGTAATGTTGGTTGCCTGAAGCACCAGCGTACAAATATTTCGTCTGGCGGGAAGTGCGCGTAAGGGTTGACCTGTAAGTTGTGTTGGCAATTACAGCACAACATTGATTATTCGATTTTCCGTGATTCTCTTCCAGATTTTTGGAGATTTCGATTTTCTGAGATTCCAATTTCTCGAACCAAATTGTATAATTGAACTCCGACTGAAGAACGCACGTGAATAATGAGACGAGACACTCCATCACTACAGCTATCCACACATCTTAGAGCTAAAGCTTAGAAAAACTTAGAGCCCGCTGCGATAATGAACATATTTTAGAACAGAGAAAGAAAAGTATGAAAACGGTTTCGACGCAAGAATCACACATAATAATTTCGTTGTCTGTCCATCTGTCTGTCCGTCTATAACTTCGTAATTTCATTCGAATTCACGGCTTAAAAAATAAATTAAACGCCCGGAGATGGGGGCTTGAACCCCGTGCCGCTCTACCATGTTGCCTACGCATGTTGCCACCGTCGCCTCTGCGTGGGCCGCCAAAAAGATACTATATATATATATAAATACTAGGGACGGGAATTAATGTTCCGTCAATTTTTACGGGTTACAGATAATTGTTCCTAAAATCAAAAAAGTGAGGAATATCCAAATAAATTTAAGCAACAATGTCCTAATATCAATATTATTGAAATAAGCGACGTCAAAATTTGCATTATTTCTGACTTATTTTCTGTAAATGCTCGACTACATTTCGTTTGAGTAACTTATATCGAATATTAAAAGTCATTCGATTTCAAGTAAATCAAGTTATATGGTTGAAATCTCTCAGAAATTTGAACCAAAATTTTCGCAAGCTTTTTATCATATAAATTGACTTATGAATATAGTGATATAATTAAATATGAATTATTAAATAGAATATATGTCAATTTTAAAGTCTCCGCTCAGGATATAAAATCAGTAAACAAACTTTTATTTCAATTTTGTCAATTGGAGTGAGGCGGTAATAATTGACATAACACACGATTTTTCTTATTGTGACACTATTATTATGGTCTAAAAGCATACTGGAAAGTATAGATATTTAGAATTAAACATAGCAGGTAGGTAGTTACTTTTGGTGAAGCTTTCTTTTATCACCCCGGCACTGGAGTGCGTGGTGGGCAATGAAGAGGGTAGCGTTAATGGTGATAGCGTTGAGGAGAGCGAGAAAGAGGATGGTCTAATCTTGTCCGATCCAGTGTCGGCCTATGGTAGGAAAATCAAGTTTTCTTTGGAAGAAATCAGTGCAGAATTTTCATAATGTATCACGTGATTGATTTAAAATTTTTATTTAAAAATCTACGGAAAGATATCGAACTATTTACTTTTTTAATCATTTTCACTTTTATTATTTAAAGTATAATGTTTCCAAAAGTATGTTAAAGAAAATTTAAATCAATATCGTTTATTCATTATTTAAAAAAATAGTTAAAAATTTTAAGTAGATAAATATTTTATAAAGATAAAAAAAAAGCTAGTCCACAACAGTTTACACAGGTAGATATCTGCCTTAATTATGAATCAAAAATGTTCAAGCAACAATTATTGTGGAGAAAAGCTACTTCAAAATTTGCAATTCTTTCTAAAAATATTTCTGACTTATTTTCTGAATAATGTTGAACTACCATTAATGTAACTTATATCGAATTTAAAAAATTCATTCGCTCTAACGCAAGTTAAATAGAATGATTAAAATTTTGCGAAGAATTCAGGTTCAATGTTCAGCAAGGCTTTAAATATTTTATTTGAATTGTAATTATGGTTATGAATGAATATTTAATTTCCATCACGATTTGTTTGAAATCGATTTCTTTTATATATTCGAGTGGACTATGGTAGAGACATACACATGTATAGTTCTTCCCATGACGTAGTATGCATAGATTTTGCAGCTGGTAATTAAACTGCTATATTTTTTGAAGTGGAATTATAAAAAAATATTGGTCTATAAAAGAAATTAAAAATGGAAAATAATAATTTTCAACGTATTCTAGTGTATATGTTAAATAATTCGTGTTGGATAATGTATATAACTAAAAATAATATTGTTTGATAATCCGTTAAAAATATATAAAAGTATATTTTTAAGTATAAGTTTATCTCTAAATTTATGTTATGTTATGATTTGTTTGATATTTTGAGAAATATAATTAATTTCACATAGAATTTTAAAATATTTATTCAAATAAGTCTATTTTGTCACCAATTGCTAAAATTCAAGTAATTAATTATCTACCCGACAGTTTTGACTTTGTTTATTGTTAAAATTTATTTTGTAATCGAAGTTAACTCATGGTGTCTTATTATTTTTTTTTAATGGCTTGTTATGTTTTATTTCTGACATTAATTACTTATGTGAAAATGATCTTTCCATTTGAATGATTATAAATGAACCCGTCTTAAAAAAATGAGCACAGTCTGACAGCAAGTAAATTACTTCATTCATAACTTTTACCAACCACTAAAAATATAACAAGCTCGATCCGGAAACCGGAATAGGAAACAACCGCGATTCTTCACAAAAATTATACGCGGGATATTATATTTTATTTTTGATATTATATCTTACTTGTGATAAAAGATGAAAGAAGATGTATATATTTCTCTTTCATTACTTTTGATAAAAGATAATGAAAAAGAAATATATACAGAAATGAACAAAAAACACCAACCATAAAGTAGCGAATTTATATTATTTAAAACGCTTGCAGTTTTTGGAATAAATATTTTTACGAGTATTTTAAATAGATTATCAAGATCTTACCATAAATAAAATTTTAGGCTGAAAACATTAAGATTCGTTCATGTATTACACTAAAAATTGAAAATACTTTGAGCGGCTTGTTTATGTAGTGGTCATGACGCTCGTCTAGTGATCTGGTTGGTCGGTGGTTCGAGCCCCATTCCAGGAAACCAGCAAGTTAGTCCTATTTTATAGCACTTAAGCGTTAATTCTATGTTGAAAATAGTATAAATTATGATGTTAATGTTGAACCTAATGTTGTTTCAAAGATATTTCAATTCGAAAAAAGTAGATAATCTTCTCTTTTGTTTCGGACAAACGCGCGCCACGAAACGTTGCATTTCATTTTATTGCATCTCAGTCACGGTGGAGGAGCTAACATAACGTAACATAACGAGGCCATTTTTGTTCCTTCAAAAATTTTTAAATAGATAACAAAAAAAAATTAACATTTTAAAATTATAACTAAAACTGAATGAAGAAAAATTTAAGTACTTAATAAAAAGGACAGTATTACAACGACTAGTACAAAATGAAATATTATTTTAAGAAGTTGATGAGTATTGTAAATAAAATTTCAGTTAGGACATAAAAACCATATAATCTTATTTAATGTAACGAGTAAACTATTTTGGCCTACTAATTGCTGGAGAGAACCGAGATGAGTGAAGAAAGACGCTGAAAAGTTCTTTAACATAGACATTATTTGCAGTAGAAATATACCGGACTCTGCAATGTTATTGAACATTGCACACAACTTAGTTGATACCCCCGATCTCCTTCAATGTCTATCATTTCATATCCCAAATTAATAACAGCAGACTGTCACCTGCTTTTCAAGACCAATTTTAAATAAAACTCATTTATTTACAGATCCACAAATTCATTAAACGTAAATTACAACCACATTGATATTTTTAACTCGACTATTCGGGACGTTAAACGAAAATTACTTTCAAAACCGCACCCTAACTAGTTCACTTAATTTATATTCCAATATACTCCCATACTTCTTTCCTTTATCCTAATCCTACATCCCACTCCACCCTTTCCGTCCCCTCTTAACATTTATTGAAACTATAAAATTATGTCATATTGTCACATCTTGATAATATCATTAATAATTAATCTTACGTGGAAAGTTTATAATCGGCATAATTTACTACTTTTTATCTCTTGTATATTAATTTAAGATTTTCCGTTAACTTTTCCTAAAATAAATAAATAACTTTACCGAATACAACCAATATACTACAGAGACGAACAAAATAATATTGTTATTTTATTACTCACAAGCTTTTATGCACTGTCCATTTATAATACAAAATATTTCTGCAATTATTCAACAAAAATACTGACCACATAAATAATAATTTGTTTACGAAATGTACGGAAAACGGGTAAACTCGGAAAGATTCTAAAATCGTTCATAAATTTCTTCCTCTGCGATGTACATAGTTCAGAAATAGTAGGTACTGGACTGCAAGAGCCAGACTGGAGGGTAAAAATTTGAAATGCAAATGAAATTATGCCACCTCGAGTAATTTTAATGTTAAAAAACTATCGCAGACTTGCGCAATCTTTTTTATGACAAAGAACACTTTACACGAGTATACTACCAGTGTTTTGAAAAATAAAATAATTCGTATTATTTTATTTCTCTGGTTCAAATTATAATATCGTCACAACGCGTGGCTGCGGAGGACAAATAAAAACACTGGAAACAAATTTTTAGCGATTAATTCATTATTGATTTATTAATTATTCAATGTTAAAGGTCACATAAAACAAATTAAACTTAACGCTATTTTTAAATTACACTATTTCGCAATATATCACTCGTAAATGAACACGTTATTATTGCTGGAATCATTATCGCTGGAATCCTTTATTTAACATTCACTAGAACATTACATCCAATTCTCGCACGTATTAGTTTATATATTTATCGCCTCGATTATCTCATGACTGGTCGTCGAAACGCGGCTCACGGCCGACTTCACACTGAACAAACTGTCAAAACACTACAACTTGACTGCTGGTATTTTCGAACTTTCTAGATTATTCTAGTATTTAGGAAAAGGTTCTCGGCTGTTCCACTCGTTTGTAGACATTTCGCGAAGGTTGTAGATAATTTTAGATTTCTGTAGGCCGTTTTCGATATTTTCATAGTATTGTTCCAAATGACTAGGAATTTGGACAGTGCGTAAATTCTTTTTAGCTCTTGTTACAATACCATTAGTTAAAAACCTGTTAAAATGACATTTTCAAATCTTTAAATAACATTTTAAATTTTACACGGTCTGAAGTTTTCGAATTGAATTATTTTTGAATTTATGTGAAGTTTACACTTCTCTTTGTTAGATATACAGAGTTCGTAATATATATTTTTTGAAAACAAAATAATCGATCACATTACAATATTTTTTCACATTCGTGCAGCAATTTTTCATATCCTACTATATTTTCAAATGAAAACACTAAAACAATCTAAAGTTTAATTTATTACAAAAGAAAGTCACTGGACACTAGTTAAATTAAAGTATCGTTCTTAATTTAATAGTCACTAAATGTCTCCAGAATTTTTCACACATTTATTATTGCACTGCCCCTTATTTCGAACTAATAAACGCTATTTCTATTGCTTTGATTGCGTTCTAGTAAACTTCGTTCAATGTAGAAAAACTTCTTGCCCCGGTAGGGAATTGCTTAATTTATTACCGCTGGTATCACTAACG
Source organism: Agrypnia vestita (assembly GCA_016648135.1). Taxonomy (NCBI): domain Eukaryota; kingdom Metazoa; phylum Arthropoda; class Insecta; order Trichoptera; family Phryganeidae; genus Agrypnia; species Agrypnia vestita. Next base: position 19,415 of record JADDOH010005723.1, on the reverse strand, counting down.
CTGGTCACACTGCGCTCGCTCAGTTGCTCGCATTGCGTCACGAATGAATGATCACACTGGTTGTGCGTTACAGCTCTATAGCTGGGGCGTCGCACACGTTATCGTCACGAATGACTGGCTCTGCATTGCGGGGTGCCGTTGTCTTAATAGGTAAATTTCTTCGAGACGTTTCGAGATACTTGTGGATATTTTCAAAGATTACGAGAGATTTGTTCTAGACGATTCATAATAGTGTGTGTGCGTGCATGATGTAATAGAATATTCGAAAAATTCGCTCGTATCTTCATTCTTTGTGTGTGTAAAATTGCCACATATTCATATACGCCGGAGTTATCTCACTTCTACTGCATTCTATTTGTTCCACGGTCTCCTGGCTCCATTTCCATGCATCATTGATGGTGTCAGGACTACATTATGTATTGCTGCTTGCCTCAGCTGACAAATTACTGTCCTTAAAGCGTCGTTCACTTAATTACTTGCAATCTCCCTTTCTTTTAAATAAAAAAAAAAAGAAACAATAATATTCTTACAGGTTATTACAGAAGACGAGCAAAGCAAAGATTATATATATCAAATTATATAAACATTAAAAGATAGTGTAATAATCCATATACAAACATGCAAACCTGCAAAACTGTAGACTTATTTTAAATGTCAAAACAATGCGAAATATCTACTTATTCACTATATTCACTGTCAAGTCTATGCAGAAATATAATATTTTTATATACACCTTTAATTAACTTTATATTTCTGTCCTTTCAAATCAAACATGATCCTAGTACTTGCCGAAACTCAAAATTATGGATACAGAATTATTTGGAAAACATCAATAACCTCGCAGGACTATATTCCTGCCTTGATTATGAGTCGAAAATGTTCAAGCAGCCATGACCTAATCCTAAACCTATCATGACCTAATTAATATCAATAGTTATGGGGATATGCGACATCAAAGTTTACTTTTTTTCAACATTTCTGACTTATTTTTTGTAAAACGTTGGACTATTATTACATCAACTTATATCGAATATAAAAAATTCATTTTCTTTAATACAAGTCAAATAAATGATAAAAACTTTCGAATTCCAGTTGGAATGTTTTCCATTTGGAATTTCTGCTGGATTTTAAACATTTTATTTAATTTCAACTGGAACGAATGAATTTTTTGTAATCGATATAGGTTACTGTAGTGATAGTTTAAGGTTTTGTAAAAAAAGTCAGAAATATTGAAAAAAAATGCTAACTTTGATATTGCATGATTACATAACTATAGGTCAAGGCTGCTTGAACATTTTCGACTCATAATCAAGGCAGGAATATAGTGCTGCGAGAAAATTAATGTTTTCCAAATAACTCAGTATGTTTCAAAATTTATTTCTATGCTTGCTTGAGAATCTCTTTGATATACCTATTTAATTTTTGAAAATAGAATATTACTACTGAAATTAAATAACGCGTCGTGGCGTTGTGTGGTTAAAATAAAAAATAATGCAGTTTTACATCAATTTTATATTATTCGCGCTACCCGTTAACGCCATAGAAAATCGTTCACTGCTACCTCCCTGCTGGAACCTTCCGTAAAATGCATTACTAACACTTTGCCGCCAAAGTTTGCTGGTTGCGTCTTTATCCAGGTACCTACCGACAAGGATAACTCCGAGTCGCGACTAGCTTTCATAAGAGCAATATGTTAAGCGCTATCTTCACGGCACAAAAGGTTTCAAAGTACCGGTGATAAAAAAGACATTCCAGAAAGGTGATTCAGGAAAATACTTCGTTCGCACGCTTTAACGCGTTAAGGGGAAAAATTTTACTCGGTGCCACTTAAAATGTTTTTTACTTAACTCGAAATTCTACCCGGCGTGTTTCGAATAAGTTTTGTTGAACTGATCTTTTGAACCAAGCGGTACGGCAAATTTGATAAAAACTGCGGGGTTGAATAATGAATTAATTAAGAACATTAAAACATATTTCACAGCGGTTTAATCGATTTGTAACAGTAATTTTAATCAGCCGGTAAATAGGATGAACCAGTTTTTGAATTGAAGAATTTCTGAAATAATTTTATTTGGTAAAATTAAAACTGTTTTGATTTGACCGTCCATTTTGTTTGACCGACCGATTTGACGATATTCTATTACGATATTCTAAAAATATCAACAAGATTTTTCGTTACACGAACAGGAAATCGGGTTCACACGTTGTTTGCTTTGAGATAATTAGAGAAAAAAATTGTTCTTTGTTTTATTATCTTTAAGAAACAAACAGATAAGTGCATATAAGGGGTATAAAAGCAAAGGGAGCAGTATACAGGATGTACCAGAGCTAGCAGCAGAAACTTGGCCGGTAGATTCCTGCCTATGTTATGAGTCTAAAATATTCAAGCAAGTTAACTGTAATGATAGTTCAACTTTTTGGAAAAAATAAGTAAGAAATATTGAAAAAAAATGCAAAATTTGATATTGCATATCTCCATAACTATTGATATTAGGCCATGGTTGCTCATAACATAGTCAGGAATCTACCTGCCAAGTTTCTGCTGCTAGCTCTGGTAAATCCTGTATAATTTATAGGCTGTATTTCTTATAAAATCTCGAATTTGGTACATTCTTAATTAAATTAGTAATCCTTGACGATGGCGTAATTTTTTTTAATATTGCTGGTTTTGCTTTTATATTCCACATATTACCTTAAATTTAACTGTTTCAAAATACATTCAGAACGATGTTTCGCCGGAGCTGAAAAAAGAAGTATTTGAAGAAAACTATTAATTTAACAAAATAATAATAAAATAATTAATCTAAAAACTATCGATAGCTTACATAAAATTATTAATCAGTATTTTAAAAAGTTGCTTTTCTATAGGGAATAACATCTCGCAAGAGGCAGAGCTTTTAAATTTCGAAACCTTTTAAAAGTTGAATAAAATAGGTTATTTATCACAAACAATAAATAGCATTGAATAATACTTTTATAATTCCTCTCTCAACATAGAACAACATGGCAATCAATAAAAATCAATGAAATGAAAAAAAATTTCATCATATCGAATAGAAAGTGAATGCACGAAAAAAGCATTCAAGTAAATATTCAAAATCCAAAATATTTATGAAAATAAGTATAGAAAAAAAAAGAGTAAGAATAAGTCCTAGATATAATAGAGATGCGACGGAAGTCTTCACACCATTAAGTTAGCCATCATAGAGAGTAAAATGTGTACATTTTTTTCGTAAATAGCTGGCAAAATATTATGTATATATAGAATGATCGACTACGGAAGTAGAAATAGAAGGCGGGGCAAGAGTATCGTCAGGACCGCGCCGACTCGCGGCAGCGCCTGTGTGCGTAACCTATGAAGCGCCTCTTCTTTTGTCGTCATGTTTCGACATGAATATTTATTTTAATTTTCCAAATTTTGACTGAATTATGTTCTCCAGTTTTATATAGTATTTTCCTAAATAGCTAAAAACGGTTCGCTTCCGCTTGGCAATTACTGAGAAAAATAAAACGATACTTACTTATCGATACTCAACTATAAAGAATACGTTGTTGTGTAACCAAAATAATTTCAATAATTGTCGCTGGCATTTCATCCGGCGCCCCTATTGCCTCGGCGCCTGGGCGCCGCACTCTTCGCACGCAGGGGCGGAGCGGCCCCGAGTATCTCGCTGTCTCGTCTGCCAGATATTTTCTAATCCGACATATTAAATTACCTGGTGTTGGACGCTGTTTGATGCTGCTCAGTAAAATACAATATTATTTGCTGTGTTTTTAATACTTTTTATTTAATATAAATTTATTGCATTATCATATAATAATTTTATTTCATAATTATATAATGCGGGCATGCTGAACTCATTAATCGACGTGAATCAGATAATTGTCTTTAAATCTGTCTATATAACAAGTTTTATTTTACTTAAAATGCCTTTCAGAAGTAATTCTAGTGAAAGAGATAAAGGAATTGAAGAATATTAAATAAACTCCGTGACGAAGATTCAAAAAATATATCGCTTACCTGTCGCAGGTAGCTTTTTGTATCTATACTAATATTATAAAGAGGAAAGATTTGATTGTGTGTTTGAATTGAATAGGTTCCGAAACTATTAGAACGATTTGAAAAATTCTTTCACATTCATAATCCTACATTATCCCTGATGAACATAGGCTATAGAATATTTTCAAAAATGTTAGGGATCCGTATGAAAACTTCGATAATGTAACCTAACGTGTGAAAAAATTACGAAAAAAAAACTTATATTGCGTACGCTGCGGAAATTATTGCCAATAGAGCAAAGTAATGTACTACAGTTTTATAGAGGACATTAATATCTACAAAAAAGTAATCTATCTGTAATCTAAGTATTACAGTTATGTTACAATTACTTATGTTAACATTAGATGGAAACATTGTTTTTTAGAGAACAGGTTTCCCTTTGTTTTCCCTCACAAACTTATTTTTTACTTAATCCTTAATCCGTGCAACGCCGGGTACGACCAGCTAGTATTTAGTATTTTTATAATGTGTTGTCGATTATGAGGTAACAACATTCAGAAAAAAACGGACAAAACTTGTCAAGAAAAAAGATTTCCATTTTTTTAATGTTGCAAACAATTATAACATCCAACGCGCGTACATAACACCCCCAGTTTTAGACTATGAAAAGTAAACATTTTTAATTTTTTGTAGAATGTAGAAATATAGAAATATTGTAGAAATAATGTACAAATATTAAAAAATATAAACTACCTGGTCAATGAATATCTCAACTTTTAATTTCAGCAAAATTTTAAGACAAAAAATAGTCTTGATTTTTAAAATTTTATAATAGGTAATATGTGATATTTCGAGAAAATAAAGTTTTTAATTGGTTTCGTCTTGAATTTTAATATTATTTTAGTTGTAATATATTTTTATAATATGTATTAGCAACAGAAAACATAAAGTCTATTCAAAAATATTTGATCACGGGATACACCCAAAATGAATTAAAAAAATCGTCAATTAATCCCACTGGAAGAGATAAAATCCTTGGACTTTTGTTATTTTGGAAATTTTTTTTTTGTTTGTTATTTTTAATGATCTCTAGAAGATATTTAATCTAGTTTAATGTTAGTTAATGTAGGTATACCTAATGATAATGTATATGCTGAGTTATTTCAAAATTGCTTGAAGAATATATGTATTTATTTGTTTGTCAGGTCTTAGAGTTTGATATCTCAAATAAACTATTAATTTTTTTTCTTCATATTTTACTTTCTAAAATAAATCATTAAAAATGCAAATTATGGTGCAAAATAAGAAAAATATAATGTTTTACTGCACACATTATTTTTGATTCTTTTCTGAGTATGGAAACTTTAAATCCAATTATCTCGGAATGCCATTTTTTGATATGTCATGGTCTAGAACTAGGTGTGCGATAAGTACAAGCACCCACTTTTTTACGACTTATTTCGTGAAATGAAAGCATATTGTAAAGAAATGGCAAAAGAGATTATGTACAGAATCGCTCGTAAAATGTCAATGACGACAACAACTCTTAGGACTGCATTCTGAACATACTACCACACTCTGAATTTAGCCATAACTTTCGAGGAACACCTGGAAAAACCTAGAAGCGACGAGAATCTTCTCCTTAACACTAGAATAATCTAGGAAGTTCGATAATCCAATTTTTGGGTATGAATACGTAACTAGGAAGCGGCGCAAGAGATTTTGTCGTGTTCGACAGTTTTCTCGGTGCGACGGCCCGAGTGGCCAGTCGTGATATAATCGAAGCGATAAATAAAGCTAAGTAATCGAGAGATGTACCTAATTGGCGAAATAAACCAGAGCGATTTCTATGTGCGATATCTAATCTACTTATCTACTAAATTTTCTTTGATATCTAGCCTGTTTATGGTTCTCTTTTATATATGCTTTATTTTTGATTAATTTTTCTATTTTGATTTTATATTTTATTTTAGGTACCCAATAAAGAGCGTTCGGTGAGTTTTGTTGGGCCTTTCCTTGCCTGGTCGCCCTTTACATGACTTGGCACGGAGATGGTCATTAGAAAAAAAAAACCTGGCGACGTAAGAGTAGGACCAATATGGGAGCTTCCGCTCATAAAACGGTAATGCGAATGCGGTGGGTCTCCATTCACTGTTCTACGAGCGATAAATAACTACGCGTTACCCAGAAATAATAAAGAATTCATCTAAAAATGATATATTGCGAAATAGTGTTAATTAAAGAATAGCGTTAAGTTTAATTCATGTTGAGTGACTTTGTACATTGAATAATAAATTAATCATTAATTAATAAACAGCTTATTAATTTACAACGTTTTTATCCATTGGTCCCTAGCCATGACACGTGGCAACATTATCATAAAAAACTTGGAACCGTTTGATATTAAAACACCCATTCTCCGCGCGATACAGCTACATAACATGATTTTAAAAATTCTGAACCAGGTCTAGGACGCTAAATAAAGGCTACCTCGAAACTTGTAGTGGATGTTTAACAAGAGTGCAGAATTATGCAGAAGTGAGTGAACTGTCGTATCGTAGACGTAGTTTACGGTGGCGCTGTGGCCGACGGGATCGCTTCCAGTCTATTTAAAGGCTTTGCACGAGCGGTCTCTCTTAGTTTGTTTTCTAACTTCTAACGGCGATCTGGCGAAGAACTTTGTAAAAGTAAATGGCTACTAAACAAAACGAGCGAAAGCGAATCTAGCTAGTTTGTTCGTATTATTTTTAATTTTTCAATTCCTTTTTTAGACCAGTTTATAATTTAGCAATACTTTCACAATGTATGTTCTGAGAACAGAATTACTAGATTCAAGAACACATTAGTATTTGTGAAGTTGTAATCTTTCAGAACAAAGTCCTGTGAAATATGTATTTTTTTCTTTTCCCCGGAAAGGAGGTGACCCGAGTTCGAATCCCGGTAGTAGCCAAATATTTTTTCGTGAATTAGATTTTTCTGTAGGTCTTTCTAATTGATTAATTAATTTGGTTATCAAAATTACTAGATTTTGTCCACAGAGGAATTATTATTAATAAAAATAAATTATAGAAGTCTCACCGAGTCGAAGCTATGTATATGAAAAACATGTTAGAAAAGTTTTATGTATCGGGTGATCTAGGGCTTATGACCTGTATGAGGGATAAGTAGTCACTTAACAATATACATTTATTTAACATAGTTAATTCAGCCTCAGTAAAAGTTAACAAGAGAATATTATTTCAAAAAGAGTTTGGACGCGTCGGATGTCGATCTCGATACCTATCAGAGTAGGAAACCCTCTTGCTCTCTATCCTCTTCCATTTCTTTATATTTGGCCAAATTGTCGTATTAGAATATAATGCTTGTTTTATAATTTTATAATACTGATGATGACACCTATGAATTTATAAATGGATTAGATACTGAAAATAATATAATGCTGATTTGAACCCCCAGTGCGTCTTTAAGCAAAAACTTTATTTATATGAGGCTGAACAGAACTAAGAACTAAATAAAATATCCAGTTATAAATATCAAAAAGTTTAAAATATAAAAAAATATTTATTTTACTTATCACACATTGGTATTTAAATACCTACTGTATTAATTTGTGTTTATTTTATATTTAAGTACAAGGTCTAAAAATATAAACGTTTTTACAACTAAACAAAATATACAAATACACATTACTATAAGAATGAATTCATCATTTCTAACAATTATGAATAAAACGCATTTTTGGAATAAACTGCTGGTTTATTTTTGAGTACAGCAAAATAAATAAATTAAAAAAACGTTGAAACCATTATTTTTTACGCTTTATTTGCATACATTCGTAATCGATTTATTAATACCTCCCATGCAGTATCCAAATATTAAATACAATTATTAAATTTAAATATTTGTATAATAATGGAGAATTATTAATTTTAATCGAAATAACCATCAAATCTTTAATAATATAAAATCATCTACTTAACGTAAATTTTGAAGGTTTCAGGGTTCTAACTAGTCGGGAAGTTGGTGAAAAATCAATTATAAGATTCCACCACGAAAGAAAAAGAAAGTTATATAAAAGTATGTATTTTTTTCCTCCATTACCTTTCTCAGTTGTTGAGTTATACTCAAAAATAAAGTAGTACAGAAAACAAAAATAGTGTTTTATTCAAAATTATCAAAATAAATTCAGTTAATTATCACCGTTTATGTTAATCGAAATGACTTATGATCTCTAATTGTTGAAATAACACTTAATTTGCTTCAGTTTTTCACAAAATGCCAATTAGAATAAAACTTTCACATCAAATAAAATTATCACGAAATCATAGTTGATCTGATAGACAGCGTTCTCTGAGGTAGCGTTAGTTTCGTTAGGCCGCATTTTAGCGCAGGAGTTAGTGATTAACATTTTAACTGACATTGTAACATTAGTGGTGGAAGTCGTTACACGGAGAAATAAGTATTTTGATTATTTACTCATAATAACGTTTTGATGGATATTTGGAAAAAATATATATGCAGGGGTGGTACGACACGCGCTTTTGACACAACTAACCTCTTCTCACTATTAGGATAGATAAATAAATGAATAAAAATGTATAAATTTATTAAAATTATATATTTTTTTTAAATATTGACTTCTCCTCTTGAATTGGTTTCAGTTATCAGTGTTGTTATTAAAAATAAAACTAAAATATCCAGAAAGTTTTGAACGTGAAAATAATTAGTTTTATAAATTACGATTGATTTTTTTTCTTAAGCCCGTTCTTCGGTTGCCGCTCAGGAGGCACAAACAAAGCTAATGGATTTAAGGGGGATTTAGTCCGTAAGCATCGCTTAATCTTAAGGTACAAATAATTAATTAAATGTCTCCTAAAAACCATTGTTTTTCGTAATTGACTAAATAATAAATTGATTTATTTTATTTCCTCTACTTAAAATGAATTCCTAAAATGACAAAAAAATCTAATTAATAAAAACTACCGCCTGTATCTTTTCGATTCTTTAATCAAAATAAAATAAAATTATTGTCAGGTGTTTAGGAGGGTGAATGACTGGGGTGGGGGTTGTAAATGTCAGGGAAAAGAGGCAGATGATTTGGTGAGTGGGAACATATTTAAGAAATGACTATATCGAGGCTAGAAAGCCATAAGGGCATTAGTGATTATTTCGAACGTTCCAGGAGAGCAAAATAGTGTTTTGTCAATCTGATTACGTCAATATTTCTTTCATTCAATGATTTCCATATGTGTTTTCGATTAACAACTATGGAAATCGTTTAATAATAAAAGAAACATTGACAAAATCAGATTGACAAAATTTCTTGTGCTCTCCTTTAAAGTTCGAAATAATCACTAACGCACTTTTGGATTTCTATCCTCGATATATAAGGTTTGATTCTTCTGGTTAGTTATTTAATTTAATAAACAATGAATAACCACAAAGTAATAGATGGTTACGATATAAAAAAAAATATTTTTTGATTCTTTATCGTCATTACAGAAAGCTTTTTAACTGTCACAACAAAAATTCTGCGCTATTCTGAAAACAGCGATATTGAGATGTCAGATCTTTATCCCAACCTTGACAGGTATGTATAACATTGCCGCCAATTTCGATGTTTAAAGTTTGAAATTTTTGTAATTAATGAATTCAATCAATCAAAAAGGTCTAATGCGTAAACAAACCCTAAGTTATTCACAATCACGAATAATGAGCTTTTTTATTGATTGAATTCATTAATTTCAAACCTGTCAAACTTAAAACGTCAAAAAAACGGCATTACAATATTATACAATAACTGTCAAGATGCAGGAAATAGCAATATTGCTTAGTTCAGAATACGGATGGTTGTGGGTTCTCGAAATCTGGGATAATGGATCACTTTTCATAATGGAACCCGAGAACACTGTCGCCATCTAACGGAGGAAACTCACAGCCTAGCTACGTGAACGTCGGCCGTCGGTGCGAAGCGCGCGTTGGGGTTTCTACTTACTCTACAGATCGTTCTCCACCTATTTCCAGAGACATCTTTGTACCTTGCACGCTGTTGTTGTCAAAAGCACTCTGCCATATTGTGCTATCTGCGAACAGCGCTGTTTCAAACACAATATATTAGAAGCACAAATGATGCTGTGTCGGTATGTTCGTAAGTCTCTATTCACGATCGAAGAGAAATAGACGTGTAGCTGAAATTTTTCTCAAAGGCATTGTTCACACGACAAAAAGATGTGTGAGGGTAACGATTTCTTTCTCTTCAATAATAATAGGTTGTATAAAGACTGCTGTAGGTTGTCTCGGAAGAACAGGGGTTGTAGGGTGTAATGCTACTGAATATGAGTAGAAAATCTTTCATTCTCCTTCTATCGAGAGAAAATATTTATTTAATATAACCCTTAAATGCATGGTGTGATAAAACTGCAACATAGGATTTCAACTTTTCGACACATAATTATTTTGTCAATTAGATTGCTAAATTGAGTATTCAAAAACATTTTGCTTTGACTTTTATATATCACTTATGTGATCAATAAAATCAATTGATTATTATCATCCAGTGTTTTCGATTCGTCGTTGTTTGAGGTTACTTGAACATTTGTTTATGGAGCTATTTTAAGTGCTTCAGTGCCATAAAAAATACTGGTGGCTTGTATTAAGGTATGTTTATGAATATTTATATGTTTTTTTAAGAAATAATTTCAAATACTTTCATAAAAAGCACTTTTTCTTATGTTGTAAAATTACTACACTATGCAATAAGCGTGAATTCGAATGCATAAAACATTTTTAGGTAATAAGATGGATAAAAAGAGTAACATTTCCGAGATCCGATCTGAGATAGAAGACATCATAAATCGTTACAAGATAGATGATTCCGAGACCAAAATTTGAGGAGTAAGATGATGATAAAAATGCGGATATTGATACTATCAGAGCCAGATTTGATGTTCCAGAAGCTGAATCGGATAAGGAAGATGAAAAATTAATATAATACAATAAATGTTAATAAATTAATAAATGAGACTTATCTCATTTATTAATTGATTAAAATTTATTGTCCATTTTTAAAGCAATCCACTTTTTTTGATACGGCAGTTACAAATTACTTTGCAATACTACCGCTAGATGGACGCCAGAATCAACCGCTTAATTCATTTTTATTTTTGGACACATTTGATACAACATACATTTATTATATTCAAGAACACATTCTTATTGTGAAGTTGAAATTTTTTCAGAACATAGTTCTGTGAAATTTAAAACCAAATTTAAAACCTGCCCCGGTAGTAGCCAAATATTTTTTCGTAGATGAGATTTTCCTGTATGTCTTTCCAATTGATTAATAAATTTCACAGAAATTTGTTCTGAAATAATTGCAACTTTTTATTAAGAATGTGTTCTTGAATGTAATGGAGTATTATCTTTGAGGAGGGAAATATCCACCAAGGATTGAAGAAGAGCCAACAGATGTTGATAACAATATATATTTGTACAACATCACCGTCAGCATCGCTTAGATCGCCATGATATTTTTTCAAAAAAATTCTTCAACTCTATTTAATTCTAAATAATAACATAATCTTATTTTTTGTTTAAAAAAAACGTGCGACGGTTGAAAACGAAAGTTGAAAAGAATCTCAGCTACGGAAGAGGAGTTCGAAAGATTAGAAATGACACGACCGAGCTCATAACAGTTTAATATTTACCTTAATTTAATATTTACTCAAAAAAAGTACCAATACATTTGAATTTTATAACCTCTTTCGTATATGTGTTGCAATAATCATTAGCGCGACCGGCATCCAAAGCTTTTTCATCCCTTAAATAGTCACAGATTTTTTATGATTGGAATTTCTTAGCTACATTCTTCTTATATATTTTAGCTATATTTCTTAGCTATATGAGATTCTTCCGATTTATTACCATTTTACCGATATAACATTAGCATTAGAATATGCCTGAAATATCATTTCAATTTTTTAAGTAAATTCATGTCAATATGGATGGAATGAAAGGATGGAAGAGATCTATATCCAGCAGTGGAGAGATGAAGGCTGAAGAAGAAGAAGAAGAAGAAGAAGATGTCAATAAATAATTAAAATTCTTAGCTATATGAGATTCTTCCGATTAATTACCATTTTACCGATATTACATTAGCATTAGAATATCATCATAATCATATTCTAAAGACGAAGATGTCAATAAATAATTAAAAATAATTAATCACTTCCTTTAAAAAATCACGCTATTTCTATCGGAGTCTAGGTTCCTAGCCCAGGATGGTGCAATTCCTTAATTTGCTTAGGTTTTTCACAAAATTCCATTTTATATTTAACGCAAAACCGTAGTTTGTTTGTGTAAGCGTGTAAAAAGCGTTAATGACGGACATTGTTAGATAGAAAAAAGATACAACGACAAAAAAATCCCAAAAAAATCTGAACCATTTTTTAAACCTATTTAATTATTTGCTTTTTATAACTCATTATTTGCACCAGACAGCATTAGTGCCGGACACTGCTACGAAATAAATTATGTATGTTGATTGTGTAAGGAAAGTGGTATTTATGTGTGTAAATAAACACTTAAAAAAGTATTAGTTAAATTGTATTTTTGTTTGTTTTTTATTTTATTTGATGCCGGTCTGACAGTGACAATTTTACACAATTTACGGATTTAATTGTATGTAAAAATGAAATGGTAACAGCATTTTGTTTTTCTTAGTCTCCCGAAATGACATTGTTTATCCCATTTTTATTCATCTACGTTGTTATTAATAACTAGCTGTAAGCCATCGAAAAAAAAGAAACAACAAAAGAAAAAAAACCCAGTTTTTATACTTTAAAGAATTTACGGACGTTACAGGAAGTTACGAAGGACGGACAGACAACGAAATTATTATAATTGGGAACGATCTTCGTTTTCCTTTGAAAAAATATGAATGGCGTCAGTATTCCGTGAGCACGCTTGCTTGCTTGCTTGCTTCAGATTGTTTCAAAATAGACGCGTCGACTGTGTCAGTGAGTCTAGAAGGTTCCGGAAAAACCTGCTCTAGAAAGTTCTGGAAGAAGAAGGTTCTAGAAAATTCCCGAAAATTCTATAAGGTTCTAAACTGAGTGGCGGAATGTGTCGGTGTCTTGTACATTCGATAAATTTCTTGAAAGCTCTAGAAGGAGAATATTCTAGAAGTTTCGCAAAAGTTCTATGAAAAACAGTGTCCTAAAAATCTACGCGTGCAAAACCGCGCGGGCACAGCTAGTAAATATTATTTTAATAGCATGGAGACAATTACACTAATAGCCGCCTCATTATCATCACTTAACACAAATAAAAAAACCACTGACGTGATATGCAAAAGAAAATCCTGTAATAACAGAGCTTAAAAGATGGTTTTAGCATAAATATTTATGGAAATGTAATATCTTTATAGTGGGACGCTTTTTTGTATTCGGTTAACGTACTGTTACCACGTGAATGGAATTGTAGAGCCACGAAAGAAATCTATTTAAGTCAGAGAGAATTGATATATTTGCTGGAAAATACCCAAATTTAGTACCAACTTACGTATCGAGAAAATCAATTTTGTCGGATTTTTTTATATTATTTTTCACACGAGGAAAAAATATTTAACTCATCATATTTTTATTAATGTAACAAATTGTTGACAAGATTTTAAACGCTTGAACTCGATATATTATAGGTATATATTTACGAACTTCATATCAAATCACTCACAAACTGACTAATTAATTGTCACAATATCCTTAAAACCTTACGTTGTGATTTATTCAGAATTATTATTTTTTTTAATTTAAAATTTTTCGAGATTATTCATTATTTGGCCTTGAGTGTAATAATTAAAGCCTGCGAGAATCGAGCAATTAGTGTTTATTATGTGGTTGGCAAATTCAGAAAAATAGTTGCTAACAAGACCAAGTCGATGTTCTTTAATCCTTATATATATATTATGCTTATATATACCGTCAAGTCATTTCGTTTTATAGAAATACTTCTCGGGTATAATGTACTTCATTCACCGGCTAGCTAGAGGGTGAAACTATGAGAACGGGGTTCGTTCGATTAATAAAAATTAAAATTGTACTCTCGTGATCTAATGGTCGCGGGTTCGAATCTCAGCCCAGACTAGGAAGTTAGTCCTATTTTCATAGCACAAGCGTTTAGCTTAGTTTGAAAATAGTAAGAATATTGATGTGACACGTATTCCGTGTTCGCATCTCCATTTATTTAAAAAAAAAAAAAAAAAAAAATAGCTAGAATTCTAGACAAGATACACATTGCTTTGTGGATTCCAGATAGGATGTAGAGGTATACTGCAAGTAAAAATCGAAATGTCTGTTGACAAGAATTTACAGGTTTAAGAATTTACAAATTTTTATTTAAATAATTTATTTAAATAAAAATTTGCTTTTGCACAGATTTAACAAAATATACATAACCAAAGTAAGGTTAGACCAAATTGTGTAATTCACAACAAAATTATTTCAAAATTAGTTCAATTACATAAAGAAAGATAAATTTTGTGAAACATAAAGATTTTCATACAAAATAAAAATGTAAGGGTGTCATTGAAAGCCCAGCACAGTAGATTTACGACAAATAGTAAATTATTGATAACCAGAGCACATCGCCTAGCAAACAAATGCTTGTTAAATTACAATTAAACAGAAATTTTAAACTATAAGATCAAGGAAACATCTCATAGGATTGCTTCAATATCATTGTTAAAATTGAAAGGAAAGTTGCATCGCAGATTCTGTAATTATTCCGCATAAAACAACTGGAAAATGTTACTTGGTGATATTTGACATTCCGTTGAAGTTTTCTAGGTTACGCGTTTCAAGTCGCCACATGTAAATCGGTTTCATAAGCAAGGATCAAAAAGTTCCGGACATCACAGACCTCTTCAATAAAATAATTTCTCGGGTACTCCTCCGATGATTTATAAAATGGTAAAAATCTATATGCCCGCCATGTTATCACGTATCAAGGACGGGACACGCTGGGGCGCGGGTAGCGCGGGCCCTATTTAATAAAAAAACTAATTACAAACAATCCACCAGAATAGGGGTTGAAAATATTTTCCCGAATTGGGGCCCAGACGAGAGAATGTCGCCGTGTTGCCTGTCAGTGGCTCTGGCGAAAGTGGAATCTCAGGCAGTTGTAAAACGCGGACAATTCGTGCGCTGCACACATGGAACGTGATTCACATCTATCATCTCTTTCTACCAAACTCAATGTCTGTCTGTCTGTCTGTCTGTTCTCCATACAAATCCACACCGTTTGTCCGATTCGATTCAAATTTTGCATACTTATGCATTAAGACCCGGCGGGTAACGTAGGCAACATTTCATATTTTTCCCCTTCCCCTCCCCTGACATATTTTCGATGCAAATCTGTACCGTTTGACCGATCGGACTCAAAGTTTGGAAACTTATTCTTTAGGGCTCGGCGAGTAACACAGGCGATATTTCCCCCCTATTCTTATACCCCTTCCCCTCCCCCTGACATATTTTTGATGCTAATCTGTACCGTTCGACCGATCGGACTCAAAATTTGGAAACTTATTTTTTAGGTCTCGGCAGGTAACATAGGCTATATTTCCTCCATCCGCTTTTACCTTTTCTCCTCCCCTGATATATTTTCGATGAAAATCTACACCGTTCGAATCAAACCTTTTTTCCCCCCACAAATTTATTTTCAACTTAATCCTTAACTCGTGCAATGCCGGGTACGAACAGCTAGTTAAAAATAAAATTTTCACATTTAGTTTTTTGATCGTATATTAGGTCAATTCATTTTGTACTGGCCGCTAAATATTCGCAGATACAATGCTAAGATCTGTCCGCCCGCGGCTGGCGGCTACTCACGCGGCGAGTCCCGGATCAGCCTCATCTTGTATTCTGACGAGATGAACTGTTTCAAGCGGTCAGGCAGTTTTCTGTTTCCAGGATCTACTCGCCACTCGGATTTGTTCAGCAGTGAGCCGCATTTCCGACTTTTTCTCATTCTTAATTGATGCTCATCCCGTAGAAGTAATTTTCTTGCTTAATTGCATTTTTTTACAGACCACGAAGTTATATAGACATGAACTAATTAACGGTTTTACTTGTTTAAAAATTATTTCGAGCTTGTAAATCTCGAAAAAATATGAAAAGTTTTAACTTAATATTCCTAAAATAAGTTGTGTATATTTCATATAATACATTTTGTTAACTACGGGTTTTAATAACGCAATAATGAACAGTTAAACGGCAGTATAAATGTGTCTTAAATAGTATATGCGAGGGCATATCATTGTACAGAAATGAACGTCTCGCCTATTGAAAGGAGTTATTTCATCTTTGCACACTTAAAAACTGGTTTAAAGGGGTTTGTCCTCTTGATGAATTAAATAAATATGAACATTATTAACTCCATAATATTTACTGCAACTCCAATATATTTGAAGTATATTTCTTCAAATGAAGGATTTAAAATAATATAAAATTATCACAAACAAAATACAAAGTATCTTCCTTGCGCCAAATCTTCGACTTGGTAGGCAAAAAATAATAAAAAGTCCGATATAAATTTATATTATATTATGCAGAAAAGATTCTATTTTTGTTACAAACCCTTAATTAAGAAAGTTGTTTTTAAGCTGTACAGCTTAAAATAATTTATTTATTTAAGCATTTTCATCAATTCTTTATTTATGCTAATTCCCTCAGGCACAAAAACCGCAACACTCACACTTAAACTTGGGATGTTCATGTTGCTCTGTATCAATAATTATCAGCAATTATATTTATTTTACTTGTTCGACATGTGTCAATTCCTACATGGTCACATTGCATTGATACATTGAATATTTAAAAAATTTTTTTATTTATATATTTATTATATTTATTTATACAATAGATACATGTTTTTTTACAATAAATTGATTCTATGTTATAACGTTTGTGATGGCTCCTCTTCTTCGCCTTTCAGCTCGATCCTACTCCTAACTGAGTTTACGCCTTGTTAGAGGCAAACAAGCTATCTATCTACGTCGGGTGAAGGCTCTACGGTTTTTAACGTAGTATTTCCAAACACCCTCGCTTTATTCAAGACCTCCCCAGTTCACGTTGTGTAATTTTTTGTTTCGAACTATAGGGGATGAATTGGTTTTGTGGTAACCCTGACGCAAGCTAAACTTAAATTAAATACTGGGGTATGAAGTTCGTGAATGTTCATGGAAACGCAAACAAAACTACCTAGCACGTCAATTAAGCCCTACGGTGCAATTGCTAAACATACTATGTTCCGTGGCCCTATATTATTTACCTATCATTCCTACGGACTGAAACCACTGCATCTGGTGTAGCTGCGCTTCCAGAGTGCGCGATCCTCTGCTCCATGCCCTCTCCGCTCGATCCCCCATTGTCCTACCTGTATGGGATCGACCGCCATCCACTGGAAAGGTTAGTGACGTGCCGTTATCACATGCGCATGCTCATATAGAGTACATAGATCCCTGAAAGCCCTCGAGTCCTTCGTAGCCGCTCCTATGGATGATTCCGTCTTCGACGCCCTCGCTGATTAATAATTTTATCTTCCGCCGTTATCTCGCTGTGCTTATTCCTTACGATCTTTTATATTTACTCTGCATTATCTTTATATCAATTACATTGTTACGTTTATTTACTAGCCGGCCTAAGTTCCGTCACCTGTATCTGGCCCTATGTCTCATTCTAGTGGTACGTTGGGTTCTAATGGATAAGGGGTTTGTAGAAGGTATGTGTAAATGTATGTGTACGCGGAAAATGTGGTTGCTTTAAATTCGGCCCCTCCGTACCCAAAGGCTCATCGGTGACTGATCCCATCTTCCTTCTCCCGACACGAGTTCCGGATACGTTGACCTGAGCCTGGATGCGCCTTTTCATGTTGGGCCTATTCTGTGCAAAGTACCGCACCATCCCTCGCGTCAGTGTCTGGCGTCCGGGCTCAGAGCCAGTTTGCCCCCCGAATTCCAACTCCTCCAGGTTAAACTAAGTTAAACTACGGTATATATACTGAAGCTACTGTAAAGATGGTCCCGGGCCACCTGTCAAGTCAAAAATATGCGAGTGGGGAAGGGGAGTTTCCTAGGCTCCCCAACCCTCGCCTGTGAGCAACTGCAGCCCATTGGCCATTCGCGACACTACAGTGACTGCAACCACCCTCCCAGGTAGTACTTATTATAATCTGATATGCATCAATACGTTCAATCCATTCCAGACGAGGGAAGACATCCGCACGGGTGTTGTGCCACCCGTGAAGAGCCCCCTCATACACTACGTACGAATAGATACATACTAATAAAATATAATATACATACATATACTTACATATACAATACATAAATAAATACTTGTAATGGTTGGTTGCCATGTGGTTTCACGAGGCCATGACCCCTCGTATTAGTAGATGGAAAGGTGGATCTGGACAGTAGGGATATGCCTAGCCCCTGGCCAGGGATGTCGGTGTATTTTCTCCAAATGGTGTACAGCTAGAATCCTGCCATCGATGATGATGGGATCTGCCTAATTATCTCCGACTGATGTGTAACTGGAACCCTGCCATCACTGATGAAGATGATGTTGTCACTATCGAAACGTCACCTGATGATATTCAGCTGAACCGCCGCTAGTGATGATGATGATGATGATGATACTATCGTAACGTTTCCTGACGATATATATATCGGAGACACCGCTAATGATGATGATGATACTATCGGAACGCCTTCTGACTATATATGACTGGGACACCGCTAATGATGATGATGATGATGATACTATTGGAACGTCTCCTGACGATATATAACTGGGACACTGCTAATGATGATGATGTTGATGATACTCTCGAAACGCCTCCTGACGATATATAGCTGAACCACCGCTAGTGATGATGATGATGATGATGATACTATCGTAACGTCTCCTGACTATATATAGCCGAAACACCGCTAGTGATGACGATGATGATGATGATACTATCGCAACGCCTCCCGACGATATATATCTGAAACACCGCTAATGATGATGATGATGATGATGATGCTATCGAAACGCCCCCTGACTATATATAACTGGGACACTGCTAATGATGATGATGATGATGATACTATTGAAAAACCTCCTGACGATATACTACTGGGACACTGCTATGATGATGATGTTGATGATACTACCGAAACGTCTCCTGACGATATATAACTGGGACACCGCTAATGATGATGTTGATGATGATACTATCGAAACGCCTCCTGACTATATGTAACTGGGACACTGCTAATGATGATGCTGATGATGATACTATCGAAACGCCTCCTGACTACATACAACTGGGACGCGGCTAATGATGGTGATGATGATGATGCTATTGAAACGTC